>JAUMHN010299390.1:0-18606 GCA_032360265.1 Heliamphora ciliata
AATATTGAATTTTGCATTTAAGCAGTGTTTGGGTGGCTAACAAGCATGATATGTTCTTTAATGATTTATTACGACTTTGGGAGATGTATGTGTTCTTGTTATTTTCGAAAAGAGGATTTCTGAAAATCAGAAGGATTTACGTAAATGTTTGTGAAAACCTAATCTCGGAGGTTTAGAGCTAACCCTTGGGATTGAACCTTATTTTAATGTTGGTTAGTCTCCATGGTTAGATAGATGACGTCGATATATGTTTTTGATATTTATACATGGTCATGTGCGTGCAAACTTGATCGATTTGCATAATGAGGGATAAATATTCGTCCTTAAGTGAAAGCCCGTGAACATTTGCATAATGAGGGGTGAATATTTGTCCTGCGAAATATTCGTCCTGCGGTGAAAACCCGTGAAGATTTGCATAATGAGGAGTGAATATTCGTCATGCGGTGAAAGCCCGTAAAGATGCATGTGTTGTATGTGAATTATTGTGGTTTGTACAAAACTGTAATTGAGGCTCGTGCAAGTGGGAATATTATTATTATTTGTGATAGCATATTCTGCTTTTACCTCATATTAGTTGGTTTTCTACTAAGCCTCGGCTCATAGTGTAGGATTTAAAAATCTTTTTTAAGTACACATGATCACACGGGATGACCTAGAGAAGCCAGAGGTGGCAGAAGACTTTTCTTAGTTTTCCTTTTTGTTGAACCATGTTTGGGATGTATAACGTTTTGAGAATAGAATACTTATACTGTAAGCCTTGGGACATTTATTATAAGGCGTGCATGTTGTATGATTCGTGAGAGGGGCCATGGGTTCGTTGTTGTTTTCCGTTTCCATATGCTTGGATGTTTGCCTATGGGTTTCGACACCTTATTAGGTTCATTTCAAGTTGAAAAAGTGATTTCTTTATCATATAAATATTTTTGTCCCGTATATATTGTTTGTTCGAACCCTAGTTCAAAAAATGAGATTTTTAGGAGTGTTTTTGAGACTTGGAAATATTTTTTGGTTTTTGACTTGAAAATCTCTCGGATGTCTCACCACTCGAGCGGTGGAAAGCCCGTTTAAGAGGATCGCTGCTGTGTGGAAAGGTTGGGTTTTGTGTCGGAAGGAGGTTTTTGGTTGATGAAGCTTGGGGGTACCCCTTTTGGTTTAAAATGGCATGTTAATTGTTTTACAAATAAAATCTCATTTTCGTGTTTGTTTTCCATTGAGTTTTATCGTTTAGAAATTGGGGGGTTACAACTTGGTACCAGAGCTCTAAGTTTGAATACCTAAGAGTCGTGGGGAGGGGTTGCATCACCCTATGAGGATGGTTACATGTACTTGATTGCATGTGTTCAGATATTTTGATAACATTCATATGATAACATGTTGAGTATGTGAATGTCGTGTATATGTGAGCATAGGGGTTGGACCTTAGGATTGATCAGTCTTGCCTATGGGCAATTGGATTAAAAAACTTGGAAGCCAAGTTAGTTATAGAAGATTTGGAAGTTACTTTTGCCGCATTCTAGCTGAGAGGTGACGCCCATGAGTGGTGGAAATATGCCAGGAATACCAGGGAGGGCACATGGGCAACTTTTGTGAGAGTATTTTTGGAGAAATACTTTTCTGCGTCCTCAGGTACATATACAGAGAGGAGTTCTATTCTCTCACTCAAGGGATGATGAGTATCGTGCAATACAAGGCCAGAATTACCAATTTATCCTGCTTTGTACAGGAATTGGTGGCTACTGACGAGCTACGTTTGTGGACGTTTGAGACTTGCGATCAAAGAGCAGGTGACAGGATTGAGGCTACGTGTTCTTACAGAGTTGGTAGAGTCAACAACTATGATTGAAAACACTTTGAATGAATCTCGTAGACCCAGGGAGGTTAGGGCACCACAGGGTGGAGCAGAGGCACAGTCAGGTGGGCGCTCCAATAAGAGACAGAGGTTCTTTGGCCCTAGTTCTCATCCATTTGGGTCACGGCAGTAGTTATCTACACCAGCACCTTCAGTGGCTTCATCTGGGAGGCTAAAGCTGAGGGAGCTCATCTTCTTTTGGTGCAGGCAGCCAAGGCATCGTGCAACGAATTGCTCACAGCCGAGGTAGTCCTAGGGTCCAGTACCGGTTCAGTCACAGGGGAGGGAGTCTCCGATTTGTTATGGGTGTGGCCAACCTAGGCACTTTCATAAGAACTGCCCTCGGGGAGGCAATGTACCGCGCAGGGCCGACAGACTTACTAGCAGCAGCAGCCAGTGGTATAGACTTCAACAGTGACAAACGTGGGTACTTAAGCCCAGTCAGTACGGTAGTCGATGGTCCTGGGTTATGGTGGATAGACTAGAGTGCCACAGGGCCGAGTGTATGCCCTTACAAATTCCCAGTTCCTCCAAGGCACTAGTCGTGCCTACTAACGTAGCTATCACCTCAAAGATCAAAGGTACTCTCTTTGTGTACAAATCATGGGCCAATGTTTTTATTGACACAAGAGCATCGAATTCTTTTATTTTCTCTACTTTTGCATCTGCTTTGGAGTTAGAGATAGACTCGTTGGGCAAGGCGTTGTGTGTAGAGACCCCGATCGGTGGGAACGTGGTGTTCAGATGGTTTTGTAGGTCCTGTGTTTTAGAGGTCGTTGGCTGCTGTCTAGAGTTTGATTTCATTATTTTTAGCATAACCCGGTTTGACATCATCCTAGGGATTGATTAGCTGGCATCATCCTATCGTGCCTATATCGATTGTGATCGATGCAGGGTATCGATTCATACACCTGAAGGTGATTATTTTTGGTTCGTGGGCAATCGAGATAAGAATTTAGTGTCCATGCCCGGTGTTGTGTGAAACTGAGGAAACCTGGGTTTGCTCGTTTCTGCTCTTATGTTAGATGAGACGATTAGGGTTCGAGGAGAGTTTCCCCTATAGCTTGTGACTATCTGGATGTCTTTCTAGACGATCTATTTGAGTTACCATCGAGTTGTGAGGTAGAGTTTTCTATTGATCTTGTTCTGGAAATTTTTCCTATTTCAATACCTTCTTATCATTTTGCACCGGCTAAGTTATGTGAACTCAAAGTACAGCTTTAGGAGTTGCTTAATAGGGGGTTTGTGCGTCCGAGTACGTCGTCGTGGAGAGCTCCAGCCTTGTTTGCTAAGAAGAAGGATGGATCCTTGAGGTTATGTATTGAATATTGAAAATTAAATCAAATAATGGTGAAAAATAAAAATCCTATGCCAAGGATTGATGACTTATTTGATCAACTAAAGTGTTCAAGTTGTTTTTCGAAGATTGATTTGAGGTAAGGGTATCATCAGTTGATGATCAGGGATAAGTTATGGTTACTATGACCGCCCTTCGGACTCGTTATGGTTACTATGAGTTTTTGGTTATGCCGTTCGGTCTGACGAACGCTCCTACGACATTCATGGACTTGATGAACCGCATATTCCACCCGTATTTGGACAGTTTTGTGGTTGTGTTTGTAGATGATATTCTTATCTACTCACCTTTGAGAGGGGCACATGAAGAGCATCTCTACATTGCTTTACATCCTTTGAGGGAGCACCGATTGTATGCAAAATATGATAAGTGTAAATTTTGGATGTCCGATGTGAAGTTTCTTGGACACGTGGTGTTGAGCAATAGAGTGTCTATGGATTCTTCAAAGACCAATGCAGTGATGGTTTGGGAACGACCGAAGAATATATGTTAGATCCGTAGTTTTCTGAGTTTTGTTGGCTATTACAAACAATTCTTGAAAGATTTTTCTACACTTGCCGCATCAATGACTCGCCTTACACGGAAGGGAGTCAAGTTCACATGGAGTGGGGCGTATGAGATAGCATTTCAGGAACTGAAGAAAAGGTTGACGACTGCACCAGTGTTAGTTATTCCAAAATGAGGTTTAGGTTATACAGTATATTGTGATGCTTCGCAGGATGTTTTAGAGTGTATCCTGATACAGGAGGGTAAAGTTGTAGCTTATGGATCTCGATAGTTCAAGACTCATGAATAGAATTACCCGACACATGATTAGGAGTTAGTAGCCGTGGTTTTTTCCTTGAAGGCATGGCGGCACTATCATTATGGTGAGCATTTTGAGGTTTTCACCGATCACAAGAGTTTAAAATATTTGTTTTCTCCGAAGGACTTAAATCTATGCCAACGACAGTGGATGAAGTTCTTGAAAGGCTATAATTTTGATCTGTAGTATCATCCTGGGAAAGCCAGTGTTGTGGCCAACGCTCTTAGTAGGAGACCCCATAGCAAACTAGCTTCTATTGCTATGCGGGAGTGGGACATGCTCAGGGAGATCAGCGAGTTTGATTTATGTCTCGGAGAAATGAATGAGGGTGCGACATAGTTCTCAGTGGTTTCACAGCCAATATTGGTTGCCCGTGTTTTGGATGCTTAGCAGATGGATCAAGAAGCATAAATGCTACGAGATCGTGTTGCTAGCGGGAAGGACACTACGGGATGGGTTGTGAGTTCGGATTAGAGTTTATGGTTTGCTGGCAGAGTGTTTGTGCTAAAATCATGTCGAAGCGATGTGTTACATGATTTTCACCATTCTTGTCTTGCAGTATCCCTTAGAGTACCAAGATGTATCACGATCTGCGCTGTTAGTTCATATGGAAGGGAATGAAGAAGGATGTGGTTCTATTTGTTGCTCGATGCCTCACCTGTAAACAAGTGAAGGTAGAACATTAGAGGTCAACAGGGTTGCTTCAGCCATTGTCTGTATTAGAATGGAAGTGAAAGAACATCATGATAGACTTTGTATCTGGACTTCCCAGATCGCCTAAAGGGCATGACGCTGTTTGGGTTGTGGTCGACAGATTGACTAAATTTGCTCATTTTCTTCCCATTCGATCGAAAGATGCGGTATACAAGTTAAGTAGGCTATATGTCAATGAGATTATTCGGTTACACGAAGTACTGGTGTCTATTGTTTTCAACCGGGACTCGCACTTTACATCGCATTTTTGACAGAGTCTTCAGGTGGCCATGGGAACGAGTTGCTTTTCAGCACTACTTTTCATCCACAGACGGACGGTTAGTCCGATTGGACTATACAAATCTTGGAGGATATGTTGAGAGCTTGTGTGCTTGACTTTCGGGGTTCTTGGGAGGACACCTATTGTTGGCAGAGTTTGCGTATAACAATAGTTATTAGTTCAGTATTGGGATGGCACCTTTTGAGGCTTTGTATGGTAGCCCTTGTAGATCTCCTGTGTGTTAGACCAAGGTTGGAGAGGCAGCAATTTTGGGACCCTACTTGGTGCGCGAAATGACGAAGAAGATCTCGATGATTCGCCAACGTTTGATGGCAGCCCAGAGTCGTCAAAAGAACTACGCTGATCAGAGGAGAAGGCTTTTGGAGTTTCACGTGGGGAATCACGTGTTTCTGGAAGTCTCTCCACGCCGAGGTTTGATGAGATTTGGCCATAGCGGGAAGCTATCACTGCGTTTATGCCGTTCAAGATCCTTGAGAGGATTGGGGAGGTGGCATACCATCTAGCTTTACCTCCTCAATTGGCATCTGTACACAACGTGTTTCATATTTCTATGCTTCGAAAGTACGAGTCTGACCGACATGTGTTGGATTGGGCTAAGTTACGAGTGGGTGAGGATGTTACTTATGAGGAGCGACTCGTGAAGATCGTGGACACGAAGGAGCAAGTGTTGAGAGGGAGGACTATTGCTTATGTCAAGGTTATGTGGCTTTATCACGGAGTCGAGGAAGCGACGTCTCCAAAGTTTGTGCTAGATATCCGGGGATGTTTGCTTCATAACCTTGTAGCGAATTTCGGAAACAAAATTCCTTTAAGGGGAAAGAGTTGTGAGATCTGGTTTCGTTTTATTTTCGTACTAGGTATAACCCGTGCTTAAAAGCACTACTACTATTTTTTTTAAAACTATTCAATGGCTTACAATGACAACTGAAGTTATAAAGTTTGTGCTAATTTTAAAAATAATTAAATTAAGTAGTACCACTTCGTGTGTGCTAATTTTTTACCCAAACACATAATTTAGCACGTTTGTGTAGGTGTTATTAATCTAACCATTGAAATGAAATAATATTAACCTTCCATTTTATTATTTCTCCTCCCTCATGTTCATCTTTGTAAAAAAATAAATAAATAATATTAATTTTTATTACTTCTCTTTTTACTAATCCAATAAAAAAATAATATAGTTTTTATTTTAGTTATTTTTTTATTTTTTACGTCTATAAATTAAAAAATTAATAAAATTAAATTTTTAATTGAGTGCCTTAAAATAGACTAAGTAATTAAATATTAAATTATTGATATTACTTTTATTTTTCTCTAACTATTATACAATATAAAACTCTTGATGTGACATTTGTGTAGGTGTCAAAAATCTAACTATTGAAATGAAACAAATAATTTCATTTTCTTCTTTTATTATCTTTTCTTTTCTTTTTTTTACATTTACAAATTAACAAACTAAAAAAGTTATATTTTTAATTGAGTGATTTAAAATTAACTAATTAATTATTAAATTATTGGCAACTTAACACAACTGATAATTGTACGTTTACTACTCTAATTTTTTTAAATATAATTGAATTGCTTGATTCATAATTATCAAATATATTTCAATTTGCCACATTAAGCTTCAACTTATAAGACCCTCCAGTGTCGTGTGAACTACCATAAAAATAAATAAAAATTAAAAAGTGGGCGCAATATGAGATGCAAAAAAATAAAAGACCCTTTCATTCCACCTTTTTGAATCATGACTATTCATTTGTACTGAATTTACAACACTTCTAATTTTAATTTAATAGATGGCCAGAATCAATTTCCTATAGTTTTTGTAATTGGTTGTGTTTACAAAATATATTCTGATAAGTTACCCTGTTTTCCATAGTGGACATTTGTATCACAATCAACATATCAAACAATAGAAAAGAGAACCAAAGGAACTACCCATTTGTTAATGTTATCATCCACTACCAAACTTCAGTAGGTTTAAACAATTTTATCTAGGTTACCATTGGCATGGTAGGACAACCCAGTGAGAGAGAGAGAAAGAGAGAGAGAGAGGTATCGCCCCGCTACGGTGGGTCTTGCGCCTTGACCCGACGAGGTACCGCCCCGCCACGAAGACCACCTCGGTACAGGTACGGCCGAGGTAAATACACAGACACAGACAACGATTTCGGCCACAACTCGATGGTCGAGCTCTGACACATTTAATGGGCGATTTGACCCCGAAAGATGGGCATTAATTGCGACAAGGTCTGATATGACAAGCATTGAATGCAATTGACCTAAAACACCACGCACTGGCGGAGCTTGGCCAAGAGAACGACCGAGGTGGAGAAGTGAGGTGATGTGATGATGAGCAGGCCGACGCCGTCGCCAATTCCGCAACGGGGGCAGAGAAGGTGTCAGCTGAAAACAAGGGTTTTGCCGGTGTGTCAGAGAAAATCTAAATAAGTCAGAGAAGCTAATTATGACCCTCGAAAAGAGAGAAGAAAGGGTGTTCCCACTATATAAGAAGGGGGCAAACCGTAAGGAAAGGGAGAGCATTATTTTTCCAAATATCTAAAGTAACAGCTTCTACTTAATGGCTTGGATTCCATTCATCTACTAACTTGACCGTCGGAGGGGCGTCCGGCTAGTTCACGTGCGTTCATTTTTGCATGGGCTGCTTCATCAGCAGGATCGTTCAGGCTGGATCCACTTCAATAAATTCAATCTACGGGCGTTCCCCATACATTTGGCACCGTCTATGGGAAATCCAGTTAACAACAGATCGTTAAACTACTGATGGCAACCCCTTCAAAGGTACCTACTGTCCTTGATGAACATGCCACACCAGATGCAGAAAGAAGGCGAAAGGTTCGAAGAAAAGACGATAAGAGACTGGAAGATGGGACAACGAGAGTTCTGGAGCCAGAATTTGCCAAGGAATTCACAATCCATGCGATGGGAGAAGAGATAATGAGGCTTCGCGCCTCTCTGAAGACCCACGAGTCGGAGCAGCGAGAGCAAGACCCGCAAGCCTAGGTGGGGAGATCGCATACTGGGGAACGTGAACAGTCGGGAGCAGGAGGCAGGATGGGAGTGCCTGGAGTCACTCCAGCGTTAGTGCAGATACTCAAGAAGTTCACTAAGCAAAGGGACAAGGAAGGCTCAGACGGGGACAGTAGTCACACTCTGAGGAATCCCCAACCGAAGAAGTTCCCACAGAAAGACGACCAAAGAAAGGAGGGTGGTTCACGGTCTGCGCAAAATACGATGGTGGTAACGGATGAAGAGTGGGACGAAGCAGGGACCACGCCATTTGCCTGGCACATAGAGGAGGCGGAACCACCCAAGAGCTTTTCCATTCCCAGATTCAAGTCCTATGATGGGTGCTCTAACCCGAACACCCACATCAGCCACTACAAGCAGATGATGACGTTGTGGAGCAGTAACGATGCACTCATGTACAAAGTCTTCCCGTCCAGTTTGGGAGAGGCTGGTTTGAGGTGGTTCGACCGGTTGTTGTCGCGATCGATTACGAGCTGGAGGGATCTCTCAAAAGGGTTCGTGGCGCGCTTTGTCACGAATACAAAAATCCAAAAAGAAATCGATTCCCTAATGGCAATCCGAAAACGGAAAAAGGAATCTTTGAGGGATTACACCAGAAAGTATTGGGGGTGTATAATGATATTGAAAATTGCAACGAGGAGCTGGCCGTAGCATCGTTCAAACATGGGTTGCAACCCGGAGGCAAGTTGAGGGCTTCTTTGACGAAGAAGCCTCCCCACAATATCTCAGCACTGATGAGCCGTGTGGAGCAGTACATCCGGGTGGAGGACATGGGGAAGGCCGAGATGGAAGCGAAATCGAAGGAGCGAAGGGCGAGCCCAGATAGACCTAGGAAAGTCGGTTTGGGGCAGGCAAGGGAGAGCCCGCCGCAGCCAAGTAAGAGGCCAAGGGAATAGCAAACGGGATCTCACGTCCGGTTGGGGGTAAATTATGGGAGAAGGGACGTCAATACCGTCTTCAAGGAAGCGATTCAAAAGATTCTACCTCAAATAAGGGATAGGCCCTATTTCGCATGGCCGCCCAGGCTCCCCGATTTTGTCATACGAGCGGGAGAGGGAAAGGGGACACCGTGGAAGTGTTCTTACCATAGGGAGAAGCGCCATAAGACGGAGGACTATCGAGCCTTCAAAAATCACTTGTAGGATTTGGTCCAGCAAGGACATTTGAAAGAATTCATAATAGAGAGAGCGGATCAATGAACACCCATCTCCACAAGGGGAGAAGAGCAACCCGCCAGACCCGTGAGCCATGGAACCATCCACGTGATCCACGGAGTGGCAGAGCAGGGACGAACGATCACCATGTGGGGATAAATGTGCAGGCTTGGCCATTTAGCCGAGGTGATGCTCGTACAGACGATTATGGGGAATAGAAATAGATCGGGGGGTAGTGGGGACATCACATTCACGGAAGAAGACACGGAGAGGGTACAGCATCCACACAACGACGCCTTGGTTGTGTCCCTCAATATCGCCGGGTTTGACGTTAAATAGGTATTAATTGATCAAGGAAGCTCGATCGAGGTGATGTATTATGCTCTCTAAACAAAACTTGGGTTACGCACCCAAGACATGATCCCGTCACAAACTCCACTGGTGGGATTCGATTCTCAACCAATGTGGCCCATGGGGAGAGCTGCGATCCCAGTCAGGATAGGAATGGTTGAGTCCCTAACAGAGTTCCTAGTAGTGGATGTTCCCTCTACTTACAATGCTATCATGGGACGGATATGGTTGCATGAGTTGAAGGCAATCCCCTCTACATGTCACCAAGTGCTGAAATTTCCAACCAAAAGCGGAGTGGAAGTGGTTTATGGAGACCAAGCCGCGTCCAAAAGCTGCTTCGTGGCAGCCTTGAAGGCCGAAGTCAAAACAGAAGAAGTCAAAACGATCGAGGTACAATCTGGAGCCATCTTAGAGGATGTCGGGACGGAAGCCAAGGACAAAGTCGTTGAGGAGCTCGAAACGGTCTTAATTAATCAGAATAACCCCAAGAGATTTTTTCTGATCGGTTCCACCCTGGCCGAACAACAAAGGCAAGACTTACTCAGGCTGTTGCAAAGCAATGTCGAGGCATTCGCGTGGACACCTTACGAAATGCCAGTAATAGATCCTGCCTATATTTGTCATTCCTTGAACGCTTGCTCGATTTCGAAACCGATTAGGCAGAAGGATCGCCGTTCGGCACCCCACCATGCCAAGGACGTAGGGCAGGAGGTAGGAAGGCTATTAGAGGTAGGGGCAATAAGAGAGGTACAGTATCCAGAGTGGTTATCCAATACAGTAGTCATCAGAAAGAAGGATGGAAGACGGAGGGTGTGCGTGGACTTCACCAACCTCAATAAAGCATGCCCGAAGGATAGTTTTCCTCTCCTGAAGATCGATCAGCTCGTAGATGCCATGGCGGGGCACCAACGCATGAGTTTCTTGGATGCGTACAAGGGATATCATCAGATCGCCCTGTTAGGCAAAGATCAAGAAAAGACATCGTTCATCACACCACACGGGACTTATTGCTACAAAGTGATGCCGTTCGGCCTGAAAAACGCCGGGGCAACCTTCCAACAAATGGTAACAAAGATGTTTGCCGAAGTGCTCAGAAAGACTATGGAAGCTTATGTCGACGATATGGTGGTGAAATCAAGGAGGGAGAAGGAGCATCTAGTTGACCTCCAAAAAGTGTTCAATATTCTTAAAGCCCATCGCCTCCATCTCAATGCGGCAAAGTGCGCGTTCGGCGTTGGTTCGGGGAAGTTTCTTGGTTTTCTGGTTACAAATCGGGGAATCAAAGCTAGTTCGGATCAAATCAGAGCCATCTTGGAGGTAAGGGTTCCGTGCACAGTTAAGGACGTGCAGAGGTTGACGGGGATGACGGCAGCTTTGAACCAGTTTATAAGCCGGTCTCCAGACAAGTTCCGAGAGTTTTTTTTAACATGAGGAAGGGAGAGCGGTTCTGCTGGAGTGAAGAGTGCGAATTGGCCCTCCGGGGCTTGAAAGCATACTTGTCGTCTCTACCTTTGCTCTCAGCACCCGAGGAAGGCGAGGTTCTCTTCCTCTACCTAGCGGTCTCCTCACATGCCGTGAGCGCTGTTCTTGTTAGAGAAGAAGAGAAGCATCAGAGGCCAGTTTACTACGTTGGACATACCCTCACCGGGGCTGAGACAAGGTACTTGCCGCTGGAAAAGTTGGCAAATGCACTGGTTATTGCATCCCGCAAGTTACAGCACTACTTTCAGGCACATGCCATTGTCGTGATTACAAAGTATCCATTAAAAGCTGTCTTCGCGAAGGCAGACTTGACAAGGTGAATGACCAAATGGGTCGTCGAATTAGGGGAGAACGACATTAGTTTCAAACCAAGGATGGCTATCAAGACTCAAGTACTTGCCGACGTTGTTGCCGAATTCTCCTGGGCCACCCCGGGAACAAAAGATGGAGGGGAGGATGAACTTGCCGTTATGCAGAGTTCACAAGGAGTATGGAGGCTCTACGTAGACAGGGCAACAAACAATAAAGGCGCGGGGGTGGGAACGGTCATCAAGTCCCTGGACAGGGCTGTACTAGAACAAGCCTTGCGGTTAGGATTTCGCGCATCAAAGAAATGAGGCGGAGTACGAGGCACTATTTACAGGCCTAGAAGCTGCTAAAAAGCTAGGCATTGTCGAACTAGAGGTCTTCAGAGATTCCCAGTTGGTAGTAAACCAGTTGACGGGAAACTACGAAGCTAGGGATGACCGCATGGCACGATATCTCGACAAGGCCAAGGAGGCAATGAGCCGATTTACAACGTGCAAAGTTGAGCGAGTGAGCCGAGCGATCAATAACCATGCGAATTCACTGGCCAGACTCAGCTCAGCAATCTCAGCGAGAGCAGAAAGGGCCGTAGTGGTGAAATTTCTATCAAAAGCAAGTATAGATGTCATCCAGAGCTCGCAAGAAATCTTACCGACCGAACCAAGTCCCTCGTGGATGGACTCTATTACCTCCTTCTTGAGGGACAGGACATTGCCCCCAGAAAGGAAGGAGGCGCATAAAGTCAGACTGAAAGCTGCAAGGTTTTGGCTAAGCCAAACCGAGAAGTTGTATCGTCGTTCATATACGGGGCCGTACCTCTTGTGCGTACACCCCTGTTTGGTCGAGGATCTCCTCTATGAAATTCACGATGGTATTTGCGGAAGCCACACAGGAGGGAGGTCGCTGGCGCATCGGGCTATCACCCAGGGGTACTTGTGGCCCTATATGCAGAAAGACGCACAGCTGTATGTAAGAAAGTGTGAGAAGTGCTAACTCTTCTCCCCTCTTATCCACCAGCCCGCGGGGAAGCTAAACCCACTTACTAGCCCCTGGTCGTTCACACAGTGAGGTTTTTATATAGTTGGACCCTTCCCCAAGGCAGCGGGGAATAGAAAGTTTATGGCAGTGGTAATGGACTACTTTACTAAGTGGATTGAGGCCGAACCACTCGCGAGCATACGGGAGGCCGATATGAAACGATTTGTGAGGAAGAACATTATGACACGCTTCGGGATCCCCCGCGCACTTATTTCGGACAACGGCACCCAATTTGACGGGCAGTTGTTTCGTCGATTCTGTGTCGAACTAAATATAGCATTCTACAATTCCACCCTGACGTATCCGCAATGCAACGAACAGGCGGAAGCCTCAAACAAAACTATCTTGGCAGGACTGAAGAAGAGGCTGGAAAAAACAATGGGGAGGTGGGTGGAAGAGTTGCCCCATGTCTTATGGGCCTATCGTACTGCGCCTCGACGCTCGACCGGGGAGACTCCGTACTCTATGGCTTATGGCATTGAGGCAGTGATACCTCTGGAAATAGGTCTCCCAACATTGAGGTCAGACGACTTCAATCCTGGGCAGAATGGGGACTTGCTCACCAGAGACCTAGACTTAGTAGAAGAACGCAGGGAGGAAGCGCTGTTAAGGATAAGCTCCTACCAATGCGAGATGAGCCGAGAATACAACAAGAGAGTCAGACCAAGGGGGTTCAGACTTTATGGCTCGATCAAATCGTGTATTCTAAGACCTTGATGCCTGCTTAAGACCATAAATAGATCTCTTAAGCTTGCACAATATGTGCTCCTGACCCTTCGCTATAAAATCATCTGTAGTACTATATAGATACACTCGTCAAGACTTTTGTTAAGAAAAGCTGTCATGACATCCATTTGCCAAATTTTATTATCGAAATGAGCAGCAATAGATAAGAGAATTCGACTAGACTTAAGCATGGCTACCGACGAAAAGGTTTACTCATAATCGATCCCTTTTTTCTGAGTGAATCCTTTTGCAACAAGCCTAGCTTCGAAGATTTCAACCTTCTCATCTGCTCCTCTTTTCCTCTTGTAGATTCACTTGCATCCAATGGATTTTATCTCTTCAGGTGGTTCTATAAGTTTCCAAACTTGATTAGAATACATAGATTCTATCTCTGAATTCATAACCTTTTACCAAAGATCTGCATCTTTATCCTGAAGTGTTTCATTGTAGTTGTAGGGTTTGGTATCCAGTTCAGCCAGGATCCTGTCAAAAGACTCTCCTAAGAACATTTACCGACCAGGTTAATAAACAACCCTCCTACTACGGTGAGCCACTACCTGCATCTGCGTACTAGTAGTAACATGTTGTGCAGAATCTGAACCTTGTGCACCATTACCCACATGCTCATTTGGCATGTTAATGGTAGCACCCTGTTTATGATTTGCACATGTCCCGATAATCGTCCCACTACGACGAGGCAATGGGATATTAGTGACTTGTGGTTTATCTTCTATTCTACTGGTATTTTCTCTCGTTTCTTCCAGAACAATTTTACTTTTGAGCCTATGGTCCATAATACAATCCTCTTCCAAGAATCGGACATTAGTGCTAACAATGACCTTCTGATCTTTTGAATTAAAAAATAAACCACCCTTCGTTCCCTTGGGATACCCCACAAAGAAATAGATTTCTGTCATCGGTTCCAACTTACCTGCATTTCCTTTCAACACATGTGTTGGACACCCCTAAATATGAATATGTCTCAGACTAAGCTTACGCATGTTCCATAATTCTGTGGGAGTAGAAGGTACTGACTTAGAAGGTATTAAGTTCATAAAATAAGCCGTTGTCTCAAATGCAAGTCCCAAAAACAAATTGGGTAATCCTAAATAACTCATCATAAATTTTACCATCTCTATAAGAGCTCTATTCTTTCTTTTTACTACACTATTCTGCTACAGAGTGCCCAGTGTAGTTAACTGGGATATAATCCCTTCTAATAACAGGTAGTCCCTAAACTCGCCAAAGAGGTACTCCCCACCACGATCAGATCATAGTGAATTGATACTTTTACCCAGATGCTTTTTTACCTCCGCCTTAAATTCTTTAAATTTCTCAAAGTATTCAAACTTATGGTGCATCAGGTAAATGTATGCATACCTTAAGTAGTCATTAATAAAACTGATAAAGTACTCAAAGTCACCTTTTATCCTGGATTGTCATATGACCACACACATTAGAGTGAACCAGTTCCAATGGTTCTTTAGCACTATAGCCTTTGGCTGAAAGGGCCTCCTGGTCATCTTACCCTCTAACTAGGATTCACAGACTGGAAATGTCTCAACTTCCAATGAACTCAAAGGTCCATCTTCTACTAGTCTATTTATCCATTTTAGATTAATATGATCTAAGCGTAAGTGCCGAAGAAACATTTGGTTCATTAAAGAACAAAACTTTCTCTTATATGGTAAATTAGAAGTATTATTCAATTCAGTCAGTTATAGTATAGAAGAGATTAGAGTAATAACATAAAGATCATCCACCAATATACCAGAACAAATAACCCATTTATTATCCTTAATAATTACAGAGTTATTAAAATAAACCAAATATCCGTCTTTAACCAATCTAAAAATAGAAACTAAGTTTCTTCTAATGGAAGGTACATAAAAACAATCTCTCAATATTAAAATATGATCTCTACTAAAACTAAGAGTGGCATCTCCTACTGCAACTATTGTCACATTTGTATTATTGCTCATGTGTAAATAAATCTTCCCATCACTAAGTTATCATATTTCTTGGAACCCCTGTAATACATTGCAGACATTATTAGTAACTCCAATATCTTCACACCAGGTACCGATAGATAACACTGCGAAACATGTTTTCATAACCAATGAAAAGAAATTACCCTATTTGTTCAGCTTGTTAAGATAAACTGCACATTACTTTTTCCAGTGCCGTATCTAGTTGCAATGAAAATATTTGTCTTTCGACTTTTTCACAGCAGTCCGTGGCCCACTAAATTCCTTAAAAATTATGCCACCCTATTTCTATTTTTTTTTCTTTATGGCTTTCGGCCAAGAGAAAGAACCCTTTTATGAAACAAATACATTTCCTGGCATTGAAGGAATTATTAGAGGCAAAACTGCCAAGATGATTGTTTTAGTAAACGATTTTCGTTAGAAATTAACTAGAGAGGCAAACGCCGAAACGAGATCCAGATAAAACTTTTGATGTCAAACGATCAAAATTAAAACCCGTACAACCACAGTTAATTTAGAAGAATACCATTTTTCGGTCGATTCTTCAACTATGATTTTGATTCCTAGTTGAAACTCCTGTTAGACCTTCTATTGTATTCCCTTATGCGATTTTTGAACGTATTGTGGGCTACGAACCTTTGAGAACTCATACTGACAGAACCTGGTTAGCTTTAGTCTTGAAGACAAGTTAAGAATTTGATTCAGCCTACCCGAATATTTATAGGGCTACAGCAGAGACTTGTGGAGTAATTGTGACAAAGACTTTTAGTGTGACACAGATACCCATCCAACGATTTCTGCAACTAAGCAAGTCTCACATAGGTATCTGTAATTATGAAAACCTTACAGCGATTTCTACAATTTTCATAAAATACTAAATTATAGTTCACACCACTAAAGAACTATAATTGCACTCTAAACCATAATCTCAAGACCTTCTTGCATTGAGCTCTTGTTATTAAATGCTTAACAGTTTTCGTCATATTTAGATTCCCGATACCCACCTATTAAATTTAATTACTGACAATTTAATTTAATCGGTATCTTAAAATTCTTTAAGCCCTTCTGCTTAACTTATTTGACCGCTGAATAATTAAATCTACCTGTAGGGTTTGACCCAGTCCAAACTTATAAGTATTTTTAAGAGGGTATCGTCAATCGTAATTATTTGAGACATGAATTTCATCAATAATTAATATTCACCATATAAATAATACTGTTATCCAACTCAATGAGAATATAGACCCATATAAGATCGCATCCTCTAATGAATCAAAATAACAAATATTAAATATAATAAAATCAATAATTATTTCATAATTAAGAGCATAAGCACTATTCATAATAATCTTAAGGTGTGAATTAATTTTTATAGTCAGCATAAAATTAATTACCCCAATGTGTCCCGTTCAATACACGCAAGGTGTACTAGTACCGATGGTATGTTCATTTTCATCTAAACTGTAAACAAATACTTATATTCTGTATGAACCTAAAATCTGATTTTCTGTGTGCAAGCCGTACTATACACACCAGATTAAATACTGTATAAAATAAAGGACATCCATGCATAACATAACATTAAAGAAATGATATTGCATACATTTCTTATTAAGATTCTCGTAAAATAGAAAAAATTAATTTTATTAAAATTAAATTAAATACTAAAAAAATATGATTTTCAGTATACAACCCTAACAATCTCCATTTATACTCAAAACTATGTTTCCATATATCTGACTCCCATTCCCTCTACATAACTATCAAAAGTCTTAGCCGGTAAACTCCTTGTAAAAGGATCTGCAAGGTTGTCTCTTGATGTATTCTTGGTCACATCAACATCACCCTTCTATACAATTTCTTGTATCAGGTGATACTTACTCTCAATGTGCTTTCCTTTCTTATGGACTATTGGTTCTTTCGAGTTTGTAACCGCTCTGCTATTATCACAATAAAGTGTAATAGCCAGCTAAACTGAATGGACCATATCTAGATCCAACAAGAAATTTCTAAGCTAAACGGCCTCCTTAGCTGCTTCAAAAGCTGCCACATACTCGATCTCCATGGTGGAATCAACAATGCGAGACTACTTGATACTCCTCCAACTTATAGCTCCACCTCTTAAGGTAAACACATATCTTAAGGTAGACTTATGGGAATTCTTGTCTGAATGAAAATCTGAGTCTTTATACATTAAAAGTATTAGACTGTCTACCTGGTAAACCAACATATATTCTTTAGTTCTTTTTCATGTACTTGATTATATTCTTTACCATAATCCAATACTCCTGTCCTGAGTTAGACTGATATCTGCTAATCATGCCAATGGCAAAACAGATGTCGGGTCTAGTGTAAAACATAACTTATATGAGACTTCCTACTGTCGAAGCTAAGGAATTGCCTTCATCTTCTCTATCTCATTAGTGTCTTAGGACACTAATCCTTTGATAGAGAGATTCCATGCCTGAAAGGAAAAAACTCTTTCTTGGAATCCTGCATGCTTAAACAAGCAAGGATATCATCGATATACTTTGCTTGTGATATGCCTAATATTCTTTATTTTCGATCTCGCATAAACTTGATCCCAATGAAGTGACTGGCTTCTCCCAAGTCCTTCATATCGAACTGTCCAAATAATCATACTTTTACCGTAGATAATGCCCCCACATCGTTTCTGATTAACAAAATATCATCTACATAAAATACTAAGAAGATCACCACGCTTCCGTCACACTTCTTGTACACACAAGACTCATTTGGACTCTGATCAAAATCATAAGACTTAATAGCTTGATCAAATCATGTATTTTAAGACCTCGTTGCCTACTTTAAGTCCATAAATGGATCTCTTAAGCTTGCACAACATGTACTTTTGGCCCTTCACAACGAATTCGTCTGGTTGTATTATATAGATACACTCGTCAAGACTTCCGTTAAGAAAAGCTATCTTGACATCCATTTGCCATATTTTGTAATCAAAATGAGCAGCAATGGATAAGAGAATCCGGATAAACTTAAACATGGCTACCAGTGAAAATGTTTTCTTATAATCGATCCCGTCTTTCTGAGTGAACCCATTAACAACAAGTCTAGATTTAAAGGTTTCAACCTTCCCGTCCGCTCCTCTCTTTCTCTTGTAGATCCACTTGCATCCAATGGATTTTTTCCCTTCGGGTGATTCTACAAGTTCTCAAGCCAGATTAGAATACATAGATTCTATCTCCAAATTTATAACCTTTTGCCAAAGATCTACATCTTTATCCTGAAGTGTTTCATTATAGTTACAAGGTTTAGTATGTAGTTCTACCGGGATCTTGTCAAAAGACTCTCCCAAGAACATGTACCGATCAAGTTGACGAACAACCCTCCTACTACGACGAGGCACTACATGTATATGTTGGGAATGTATAATGAAAAGTGAAGTTTTTTTATGTATTTTATTCTGGATCCCTAGCATATTAATGAGAAACATTTGAGATGGTTTTGCATTTATGGTTTCATA
>JAUMHN010299498.1:0-18594 GCA_032360265.1 Heliamphora ciliata
TCAAATACTGGACAGAATATATGGACTATGCATTCATTCATCACAAATATAAATATGAAATCACGAATGCAAAAACAACTCAAATGTTTCTCATTAATATGCCAGGGATCAAGAATACAAAACCTAAAAAGCAAGGATTTTCAGTATACATTCCTAACAATGGTTGCAATGCATGAGTTCCGACGTCTTGATCCTTCTACAATTATCGGGGATCCCAATCCCACGGTAGCCACTGAATGGCTGGAGCTTGTGACCAGGATTCTGGATACGCTTCAAATAGTGGAGGATGATCTCAAAGTTGCATTCGCTGCATTTCAGTTGAGAGGGGGTACCCATAAATGATAGAAATTTGCTAGAATTATAGTGAGAGGGACTTGGGAGGCTTTTACAAAGGTGTTTCTGGAGAAGTACTTTCCTGAGACCTCGTGAGATTGTTATAGGGAGGATTTCTTTTTTCTTATCTAGGAGGCACTAACGGTGGTCCAGTACGAGGACGAGTTTACTAGCTTGTCCCGATTTGCACAAGTGATTGTGGTGACAGAGGAGTTTCGTGCAAAGAGATTCGAAAGGGGTTTGAGGCCTACAATGTGAGATAGAGCGGTAGCATTCAGGATACGTGTCTTTACAGAGTTGGTGGAGACAACCATTACCGTGGAAGATACCCTGAACGAGACACGCAGGGTTAGAGAGAGTAGGAGTCAGCAGAATAGGTGAGGTGTATAGTCTCAGGGGCGCAGGAGCGCGCTAGAGGCCATCTGGTTTGAGTTCTTATCCGGTGGGATCGTATCTGCCATAGTTTTCTACACCTACACCTTCAGTGGCCTCAACGAGAAGTTCGGAGTAGAGAGAGCTCATTTGTTATCGATGCAGACAGCCATGGCATTATTCAACTGAGTGCCCTCAAAGGGGGCAGTTTTAGAGTTCAGTGCCTGTTCAGTCGCAGGGAAGAGAGCCACCAGTTTGTTTTAGGTGCAACCAGTCGAGGCACATTCGTAGGAACTGCTATTGAGGAGGGAGTGTACAGAGTATAACAGGAGCACCAGTTGTTCCGCTTGCATAGGGACGACAGACTTATCAACAACCTAAGGATTAGACATTTAGGATTGTAGAAGGGGGCGCACCTCAGTACAGTCTATGAGGCAGTCGTTGGCCCAGGGTTGCGGTGGACGGGCTAGAGCACCGCAGGGCATAGCATATGTCCTTACTGATCCTAATTCTTCCAAAGCACCGATCGTACCTGATGCTGCAGCTACTACATCCATGATCAGAGGCACTCTCCTAGTATATAGATCATGGGCTAGTATTCTTTTCAACACGGGAGAATCACATTCCTTTATTTCCTCTGCTTTTGCATCTACATTAGGGTTGGAGACAGACTCGTTGGGTAGTGCGTTGAGCGTAGAGACCCCGATTAGTGAGAATGTGGTGTTGAGTCGAGTTTGTAGATCTTGCGAGTTGGAGGTCACCGGTTGTTGTTTAGAGTTTGATTTCATCATTCTAGACATGACCACGTTTGATGTCATCCTATGGATGGACTGGCTGACAACCTATCGTGCCTTTATCGATTACAATTGACGGAGGGTATCGATTTATACACCCGAGGGTGATTGCTTTTTTTTTGTGGGCTATCGGGACAAGGGTTTGGTGACTATGCCTGGTGTTTCTTGGAATCGAGGGAATTTGGGTTTTCTCTTTTCTTCTTTCATGTTAGATGAGATGGTTGATGTTCGAGGGGAGTTTTCCCTTGTGATTTGTGATTATTTAGATGTCTTTCTTGATGATCTGTTCGAGTTGCCACCGAGTCGTGAGGTAGAGTTTTCTATCGATATGGTTTCGGGAGTTGCTCCTATCTCTATGCCATTGTACCATTTTACACCGACTAAGTTACAAGAACTCAAAGTATAGCTTCAGGAGTTGTTTGAAAAGGGATTTATACGTTCGAGTACGTCGTTGTGGCGAGCTCCAGCTCTTTTTTGGTAAAAAGAAGGATGGATCCTTGAGCATGTGTATTGACTATCGGAAGATAAATCTGGTAATGGCGAAGAACAAGTATCCTATACCGAGGATTGATGACATAATTGATCAGTTGAAGGGATTGAGTTGCTTTTCAAAGATTGATTTGAGGTCAGGGTACCATCAGTTAAGGATTAGGGACGAGGACATAGCGATGACCACCTTTCGGACTCGTTTTGGTCACTATGAGTTTTTGGTTATGCAGTTTGGTTTGAGAATGCTCCTGCGACATTTCTGGGTTTGATGAACTGTATCTTTCATCCGTATCTGGACAGCTTTGTGGTTGTGTTTGGGGATGATATTCTTATCTATTCACCCACGAGGGAGATACACGAAAAGCACCTATGTATCATTCTACAGATTTTGAGAGAGCATCGTTTGTATACGAAGTTTGAGAAGTGTGAGTTTTGGATGTCCAAGGTCAGATTTCTTGGGCACGTGGTATTGAAGGATGGAGTATCAGTGGATTCTTCGAAAACTGATGCAGTGATGGATTGGGAACGATCGAAAAATGTATTTGAGATTCGCAGCTTTCTGGGTTTGGCAGGCTACTATCGGCGATTCGTGAAAGACCTTTCTAGACTTGTCGCGCTAATGACGCGTCTTACGCGGAAGGGAGTCGTGTTCGTGTTCAGTGTGAGCCCTGTGAGTTGGCGTTCCAAGAGTTAAAGAAGAGGTTGACTAGTGCACTAGTGTTGATCATTTCAAAACGAGGTTTGGGTTACATAGTGTATTGTGATGTGTAATGGTCTGGGTTATGTTCTGATGCAGGAAGGTAAGGTTATGGCGTACGGATCTCGACAGTTGAAGACTCATGAGAAGAACTATCCGACACATGATTTGGAGTTGACAACCGTGGTCTTTGTCTCAAAGGCATGGATGCACTATCTTTATGGTGAGCACTTTGAGATTTTCTCCGATCACAAGAGTTTAAAATACTTCTTTTCGCTGAAAGACCTAAATCTATGCTAACGACGATGGATGGAGTTGTTGGAGGATTATGACTTTGAACTGTAGTACCATCCAGGGAAGGCCAATGTCGTAGCCGACGCTCTTAGTAGAAGATCTTATAGTTCGTTAGCTTCCATGGTTATACGAGAATCGGACATGCTTGGAGAGGTTGGTGAGTTTGATTTGTGTCTTGAGGAGATAAGCAAAGGCGCGACCTTAGTTTCAGTAGTTTCTCGACCTGCGTTGGTTACACGTGTGCTAGAGGTTTAGTAGACAGATCAAGAGGCTCAGATGTTACGGGACCGTATTGCTAGTAGAAAAGACACTACGGGATGGGTTGTTAGTTCGGATCAGAGTTTGAGATTGATAGAGAGATTGTTTGTGCCAGAGTCGTGCCGTGCCGATGTACTACATGATTTTCATCATTCTCATCTTGCAGTGCATCCAGGAGGCACTAAGATGTATCATGTTCCATGTCATCAGTTCTGATGGAGGGAAATGAAGAGAGATGTGATTTGGTTCGTTTCTTGATGCCTTACTTGTCAGTAGGTAAAGGCGAAACATCCCAGACCAGCAGGGTTGTTGCAGCCATTGCCGATATCAGAATGGAAGTGGAAGAACATCACGATGGACTTTGTATCGGGACTTCCTAAATCGCCTAAGGGACATGATACTGTTTGGGTTGTAGTCGATAGGCTGACAAAGTCTGCACACTTTCTTCCCATCCCCGTGAAGGATTCTATGGTCAAACTGGGTAGATTGTATATCAGTGAGATCATTTGGTTACACGGGGTACCCGTGTCTATTGTTTCTGATCGAGACCCGCGCTTTACATCAAACTTTTGGCAGAGCCTTCAGGTGGCTTTAGGGATGAGCTTGACGTTCAACACTGCTTTTCACCCGCAAACGGACGGTCAATCTGAGAGGACCATACAGATCTTGGAGGATATGTTGAGAGCTTATGTGCTTGATTTTTGAGGTTCTAAGGAAGATACCTACCGTTGGTAGAGTTTGCATACAACAACAGTTATCAGACTAGTATCGGGGTGGCACCATATGAGGCTTTGTATGGTAGGTCGTGTAGGTCACCGGTGTATTGGACAGACATGGGAGAGACCACAGTCTTGGGACCCGACTTGATGCAGGAGACGATAGAGAAGATTGCTATGATTCGCCAACGTTTAGTGACAACTTAGAGTCGTTAGAAGAGCTATGCTGATCAGAGGAGGAGACCGTTGGAGTTTGAGGTGGTGGACTATGTGTTTCTGAAAGTCTCGTTATGCAGAGGTTTGATGAGGTTTGGCCGTAGCAGGAAGTTATCATCGCGTTTTTATTGGGTCGTTTGAGATCCTTGAAAGGATTGGGGAGGTGGCATACTGTCTGGCTTTACCACCTCAATTGGCATCTATGCACGTATTTTATGTATTCATGCTTCGAAAGTATGAGCCTGACTCATCTCATGTATTGGATTGGGTTGAGCTATAAGTAGATGAGGATGTTTCTTATGAGGCTACCTGTGAAGATTTTGGACACGAAGGAGTAAGTGTTGAGAGGGAGGACCATTAATTATGTCAATGTTTTATGGCATCACCACGGTGTTAGGAAGCGACGTGGGAACTTGAGTCCGGAGTTCGTGCAAGGTACCCGGAGTTGTTTGCTTTGTAGCCTTGTAGCGAATCTTGGGGGCAAAACTCCTTAAGGGGGGAGAGTTATGAGACCCAATTTTGTTTCGTTTTTTGTTATGTATATGTTTAATGTGTTGGTTTATGTTTCATCATTGTAGAACAGCATGTGTATGTGTTTTATGCTTAACTGGGTTTCGAAAGGCATGTTTAGTTGGATTTGGGTTTGTAAAACCTATTTTTGACGCATAAGTTGTTTTCTCCGTTGTTCAGTCGACTGGACTGCGTGATCCAGTTAACTGGGTCGACAGTGTGTTTGTTCAGTCGACTGAGTTGGGTAGGTTAGTCGACTAAACTGAGTCGGTGGAGTTTTTATTTTTTTAGTATCCTTCTTCAGTCGACTAAAGTGAGAGGTTCAATCGACTGAACTTCTGTTTTGGCGTGGCCTATATAATATCAGACCCTTGGAAGATATTTTGAAAATTTCTTTTCTTATTGCCTAAGTCTTCTCTTTTACACATAAAACCTCCACCTTCTCTCTAGCTTTTAGGTGGGCCTGAGCTTCATTTTTGGCAGTCGAATAGCTGATCCTTGCTATCCACGCCGAGGGCTTTGTGTTCATCAAGATGGATTCTCATTTTAACGAAGTTCATTTTTTGGGCGTCGAGTTTTTAACTTACCGAGTTAGAATCCTAGACTATCTTGTCTTTATAGGGTGCTACGTGCGATCATAAGCTTTTTTACCATTGGAAAATGCTTTAAATGTTGTATTTTATATTTAAAACATGTTTGTTAGGATAAAAAACATGTTTTACGCTTTTTCTTGGTTTATTATATGATATGGACGCGTGGGTGTCCATGGTTTTCAAAAAAGTGATTTTAAAAACGAAAAATTTATGAAAATCTTGAAAATCGTGTTTTGGAGGTTTGAAGCTAACCCTCGGGATTGAGTCTAGGATTTTAAACATTTTGGTAAAAATAGTGAAAACATGTTTTAAATGTTGTTTAGTCTCCATGATTAATAGATGATATGGCGGATGGCCATTGGATCTTTTTATACATGATTGATGTATAGTGTAAAATGTTTTCGTAGTCGAGCTGTGTTATGAGACCTGATTTCTTTTGTTTTTCGTATATTCATATTCGACGTGTTAATTTTTGCTTCATCATTATAGAATAGCATGTGTATATTGTTTTATGCTTGTTCGGGTTTTGAAAAGGCATGCTTGGATTTGTTTGGGGCTGTGAAACCTGTTTCCATCACAGAAGTTATTTTCTCTGTCGACCAGTCGACCGGATTGGGTGATCCAGTCGACTGGGTTGACAGTGTGTTGATCCAGTTTGAGTGGACTGGGTGACCACGTCAACTAGGTTGGGTCGGTGGATGTTTTCGAGATTTTAGTAGCCTTTTCAGTCGACTGACATGGGCAGTCCAGTCGACTAACCTCCTATGTTTGGGCGTCGCCTATAAATATCAAGCTTTGGGAGATATTTGCAGACTTGGTTTTCTTCTAAGCTAAGTATCTCATAAAACCTCTCCCTTCTCTCTAGATTTTGGTGGGCTTGGGGCTCGATTTTTGGTGATCGAATAGCGGATTTTTAGTATCTATGCCTGGGGTTTTGTGCTCATTTGGACAGAATCTCGTTTCATCGAGATTCATTTTTTGAGGCATCAAGTTTTAACTCAACGGAGTAGGATCCTAGACTCTCGTGTCTTAAAGGGGTGCTGCGTGCAATATTATGCATTTTTACCGTTTCAAAATGCATAAAAAGTGATTTTAGGTGTTTAAACCTTGTTAGGTTGGATGAAATGGCTTTAAAAGTGTTTTTATGGTTTATTCCATGTTGATGGACATGTGGATGTCTGTAATGGAGGGATCTATTTAATGTCTTAAAAATTGTGTTTTGGAGGTTTGGAGCAAACCCTTGGGGTTGAGCTTGGATTTCAAATGTTTGGTTGAGATATGGGTTTACCTCGATGGTTATGTGAACGATATGGGTTTACCTCTTTCATGTGGATATTTAGTACATGGCTGTGTGTACTTATATCTATTAAATCATGCAAAGAACTGCATATTAGGACAAGTAATTTGTCCAGCGGTGAAAGACCGCAAAGAACAGCATATTAGGGCAAGTGATTGTCCCTCGATGAAAGACAGCGAAAAATGGCATATTAGGGCAATGATTGTCCTGCGATGAAAGACCGCGAAGAGCTTGACGATTGGGTTAGTATTATCCTATGGTGAGAGACCGTGAAAGTGTACGACGTGCATATAAACTTGTTGTGTATGCTTACTTTATTGTCAGACATTGTTAGATGTCGAGAGACGACGGGAAAACGCATAATTTTTGAGAAGTAAAACTGTTTTTCTTTTACTGTTGACGTTATTCGCATTACACAAAATGCGTGGTTTTGAGGATGAAAAATCGTTTTGAGGCACGTGTGAGTCGGATGAAAAAGTGTGGTTTTGTGAAGTGAAATCGTTTTCGAGGCTCATGTGAATCGAAATATTCAAATTATTTGTGTTAGCATATTTTGCTTTTGAATTCATGCTAGTCTATTTCCTATTGGGCTTTGGCTCATGTTGTGGGATTTGTGCAAACCTTTTTCAGGTGAGCGTAGTCAAGTAGGTTGATCTTGAGGTCCCGGAGGTGGTTGATGACAAGTCGCTTTTTGTTTTTTATCTGTTAGGTAGTTTTACCTTTTGTATATGAATCATGATTGGATGTAACATGTTTTAGATTTGAAAGCATGCGTAATGTAATTTTTATTGCCGTGGAGCCGATGTATGCATGATTTATGTTTTCGAGAGAGACCATGGGTTGGCTGTTGTTTTTTGTAGTTTATCATTACGATTTTCATTGGTTGGTTCAATGTTTTACAAAAGGTTTTCGATTGGTTTATGTTTTATTCAAACTCTTGTGTTTCGAGGGGGATTTTGAAACAACTTACGCTTCTTTTTAAAAGTTATTTCTTTACCTAAAACGTATATTTTGTTTCAAAGGCTTTTTTTGGGGGCTGTAACCCTAGCCTCTTGGGCTACTCATTTAAATTAAATAAACTCTCGGTAGTGCGTTTTACAAAGGTTTTAGCCTCATTTGGACATAATAATTTTTGACCTGTTTGTGTTTAGGCAATTTTGGTGGATCGTAGTATCCCAAAACGGTTGTTCGTGGGTGTTTCGTGTGACCCAGAGTTTGGGGCATGACAACATGGTATCAGAGCTCTGGGTTCAAATACCTAAGAGCCGTGGGAAGAGGGTGCATCACCTTGTGAGGATGATTGCATGTGCTTAATTGCATGTGTTTGAGTGTTAATTATTTTTATAACAAGTGCATGATAGCTTATTGCGCATGTGAATGCAGTGTATATATGAGTATGGAGGTTGGACCTTAGGATTGATTAGTCTTGCCTTCGGGCATTTGAATTAACAAATTTGGAAGCTAAGTTAGAAATGCGTTTGGCCGACGTGTTTTTTAGTATGGAATCTAAGTAGGTTATCCAATTTGATGCATCTTTCTTGTCGGTTCTCCTCGGTATGTGTTATATGTTTATATAATTGTTGTGGTTATGCGTTAGCATGATTATGTGGTATATGTTAAAAATAACATGAGAGATCGACCTTAGGTTGTTGTGATCTATATTTCTTTTATATATGAACTGTGTAACCTTGGAGAGGGTGAGTGTAATAACCCAGCTTAAATCCTAGTATTAGCGACGAATAGATGATAAAAACCTAAATCACCACATGAACAACAGAAAACTCTAAGTAACCAAAAACCCAAATTTTGACTCGAAAACCCTAAAAGAGACCAAATACTCAGAGGCATGGCCCTAGCACTCAGGAACGTCTCGGAATAACTTAAATTAAGTAAATAACATAAAATATTAAATTAAAAATCAAAATTTCTCATAATTAGGGTAAAATAACCATTTTGCCCCTAGGACAACAAAAAGTCCCAAAAATTCAAAATTTGACACATGGACACCCAAAATTAGATATTTATATACAATTAATTAATAAAATATAAAATAACAACAAAAATGATTAAATTGCCCTTGCATTTCCGGCCACCTAGGATCTTGTGCTCAAAAAGCCACTTTTTACCTTTTTAAGCTTAAAAATAAGAAAAAAATGTATTAATTGAACATTATTTTGACTCTATGCTTTTTATACAAGTAATATACATACTAATATAATAATATAAGTCAACAAAAGAAAACAAATAATTATTTAAAATTTCTACACAATAAATAAGTCAAAAAGTCAATTCTAGTCAAACTAGCTTAATTTAGTTTAAAAGCTTACACCTATTTAATTAATTGCTTTTAAAATTATGATAAATCATGGAAAGACTAAATTAATTATAAATACATTAATATAATAGATTTTAGTAGGTTTAGATATCAAAAAGATACATAAAATTATGCATTATCCTTCACAAAATAGTACTAAAACAAAATTTAAACCCCAAAATAAATACAAGGTCAGATTTCCTTTCCCCAAATAGCCCCATCCGAATCCCCAAGCTGCAAAAATCTGATTTTTCAATTCTCAAAAGAAGTCCACCTCTCATGCAATCAATCAAAATTCAAGAAAATTTAAAAATTACTTACATGCAATAATTAATCTCCATTAAAATTTTTATTATAAAAATACACCCAAACACTCTTCTCCCATATACACATTCGGCTGAGAGAGAGTGAGAGGGAAAAACCAAGAGTTTTCCAAGTGTTTTCAAGAAGAAGGAGAGGAGAAGAAAAGAAGAAGGAAGAAGGAAGGAAAGAAAATCCAAGGAAGGTGCTATAAAGTTAAGTCCAACTCTCTTCTAACCATTTGAGCTTCAAATAAGGTAAGAAACTCCTTCAAACCGTCTGATATTCTCCCCTAAGATACCCCTCAATCCATCTCTATAACAAACCCTAAGAAAGTAAAACGAAGAATGAGTCAAAAAGGCGTCATAGGAGTGGAACATGGGCTGTTTGTGTAAGATGGTGTTTTGTATGAGCTTGCATGTGTATGTTTTTAAGTTTTATGGGTTGTGTGTATTCTAGAGTTTTGGTTCATGTGATTTTACAACATTCATGCAAAGAAAACATTTCAAAAATGTACACAACATAAGCTAACCAACCAAAATCCTAAGTTGCCTGATTTTCAGGACTTACTCACTTTCTACTACCAACTTTAAATCATCACAACTAAATGTAAAAAAATGGCCTTAAAGTGATTTTTGTGTCCCAATCTAGATTTGTGAGTTATATTTCATACAAAATTGGTTTGAAGTGATTTCGTTGGGTAGAACTCCAGATATCTCCTTTTTTTCAATGAGTCTCAGATCTTGACCACACTGAGTTTTAGACCTAAAAACCCTTAGTTTGATTAAGAACCGAGCTTAGGTCAAACCACAAAACTTGTAGAGGATATATTTACCTTTTTGTCTACCGAATATGAGCCAAATATATGAAGTCTTGGTAGGCAAAACGCCTTCCCAAAGTCACTGTTAAGGTTCAGTGACTGACAGACTTCTCTGTCACACATTTTTATGAGAATCAAAACCTAACTTTTTAGAATCCAAATTCAAAACTGATAAACATAAAACATGTATCTAACATATTAAACTAAATATTGAGCAAAAATCAGCCCAAAATACCCTCGGATGATATGACAAAGAATTTTAGCATTCTCTGTTAAAAACACACTCTGCAGGCCCTTTTTAAGCTGACTGAACCCATTTTATAAATTGGCCGAAATCACTAACTTTTTCCAAATAATGTGCCCTAACTCAAAACAGGAAACTTGTAGGGGACATCTTAAGTTAAAACTCCACCAAATATCAGAGTCATATCCCTTGAATTGATGCCCCAAAATTGTGATTAACAGAGGCTCAATTTCTATGTATTTCTCTATAAATTGTTGAACCATTTTTACTTAAATAAAACAATTGACCTACGTGCCTTAGGATCTAGTATTAGTGATAAATATGAAAGTTGTAGGAAATAATTTTATCTAATTGGTGTTAAAATTTCATAAATTAAATCAATGTCTAAGTGCTTCAAAACACTGTCTCAACTTTAAAACTAGCAATTAAACTTATACCTAAAATTGGCTAAATGTTCAAATGGTGTGTTACTTGTGAGACTTGAGTATGTGAATCTTATATGAAATTTGTGAGTAATTAGTGTATGAAAATAATGCTTTTGCTGAAATGAACTCATACCGATGGTTCGATTCTATGTCGTTTAAATTGTGGTTATGCTTCGCATGATTGTACTTGATGCTTTAACAAGTTGTACCATGTGCCCTATAATATTTATGTGCCATGCCATGATCAATTGTACACGGGAAGTATGTTGCACATCATGAACATTCACATATTGCTTCTTGGACTACCAGAGTCCCTTCGTATCTTACAAATTTGGGTTAGGTAACATGGAAATCGTTATTTCTGTAGTGTTGAATCTAGGGCGTCCATGGTTGCCAATGATTTGAAAAGCTGTTATAATGAAAAAGGGGTTTATTATGAAAAACGGGTTAAGGCACCATCGGTTCGTCACTAGCCTTTTTATTTCGGTAATTTAGACTTTAGGTTGACGCCAAAGGATCATTCTTGTACTTAAGGTCGGTTTTGTGCGCAAGTAATTTGGCCACAAAACATGGAATAAGGATGAAACTGGCTTCCCCACGTCGTTGCCATTGAGTAAAATGGTTGAAGCATGAAGCCAAGGCAAGCGTTATATGATATGTATTGTAGAATATCTTTTCGTGAGTTTGTTAGATGGATTAGGGAATTTGCTTCTAGGCTCCGGCTCATGGCATTTGTGCCACATGTGAAGAAGAACAGTTCGAGGAAGGCGCATTCGTTGCGGAAGGAGACTTTGAAGAAGGTGGAGAGTGGCAGGAGCAAGTTGATCCCAACGACGTATTTTGAAGACGTAGGATATTCCTTATGATCTTTTTGTTCAGTTTTTCACGGATATGATGTAACTTTCGTTAAGCTTTCTGGATGACTATACTTATTAAGTATTTTGAATAATCTTTGAACCGTTAATGATATAATAGTTACCTTATGTATTTATGAACATTCAGCTAGAATATGTCCCTTATTTATTTATAGTTACATATGTCACGACATGCCCGGGGAACGGGGTTTCACAGTTGGTATCAGAGCCTAGGTTTAGTTAACCTTCAGGCCTTGGGAAATGGGAGATTACAAATTCTGTAGCGTAGAACTCTGTAGAATGTCTGTACTACTAATTTATCACTTATAATTTTAATAACTTAAAATCTTTACCTTAGAGTTTTCTCTATCTTTTCCTTCTTAGGATGGCGTCCGACGCAGAGCCAACTAGGGAACCGTGGGCAGGACCAGAACCTAAAGATTCAGATCCCGAAGAAGATCGAGAAGAGAATCCAAAAGAGATACCTATAGAGGAGCAAGAACCGATCGACGCCGTCCCTTTAGCGTGGGTTATTCCAGAGCAATGGAAGGCCGACCCATATGACAAAGGTGATGAGATGGAGATAGACAAAGAGCCAAACGAGGAAGAATTCGGTGCTAATGACGAAGAGGACGAGGATGACGACGAAGAAGAAGAAATGGCGATTGATTTCCCATACGATTAATTTGAGGCGCAACTACCCGAGTTTGATGAAGAGGAAGCAGTGGATACTGCCATTTACTATAGTCGCCCGGAGCGCCAAGGCTTCTATGTAGGGGATCGTGTGTACGCAAGGATCATTTCGGAGCACATGTGCATGTGGAGAAAATTGGAGGCCTTCCCACGCTACCTAGGGCCAGTACGTGTAATCGAAAAGTGTAGCCGAAGACTTTATCGCTTAGACTTTCCTCTCGGGTTTAAGACGCGAATGGGGGATGAGCTGACCATAGGGTGGATGCAGTACCAGAGGCCGACAGATGAGAGAGGAATCATCAACCCGCACGATTCGGCCATCAACTTCGACGACCCCGAGACATACCGAGAGACTCCGATCGCCATAACCAACAGAGTAGAAATGGGGCCAAATAGCGTCTAACACGTTAAAGTGCAGTGGTATTGCTACAACATTATCGAGGCGACCTAGGAATGCGAGTTAATTGTCCACCATTTTTATCCACATTTGTTTGTTTAGATGTTAGCGTGATAGCCTTGTACTTTTCCTTTTGATTTGAAAATTGTATGTGTGCTGTGTGAACTTGACAAACTTTTATTGACTATGAGTTGAAATGAAATACAGACCTTTGATGTCAAAATCTCCGTAAGTAATTCTATAATTGTTAACCTAACACTATAAAATTCCAACCTATAATAAACAATTAAGAATTGAAATAACTCCCAGAATCGTAACACTCTTTTCTTTTATTCTAGAATGGCGGGTAGAAGACCTAATCACCGACAAGCCAACGGACCCACCAATGATGAGGCACCAGAACTAGCTCAAGTTCTACAAGAACTTGTCGCCAGCATAAATCACCCGCACGTACATGACCGAGCCTGGTTTTTATCGGAGTTAGGGAGGCAACGAGCCCCGACGTTTCAAGGGGGAATGGAACAGGGGAGGCAGAGGAATGGCTGAGAGCAGTCAAGAAACTGTTCAACTTAATGGGAGTCTAGGATGAGACAGACCGAGTAGCCTTAGCTGCCCATCTGCTAGAAGGAGAAGGCGATCATTGGTGGACTCTGATCACCAATACCCAGGAGATAGCGACTCTAATGTGGGAGCAATTCGAAAGTCTATTTTTGGAGAAATATTTCCCAGCCCCTTTCTGTCAAGGGAAAATTCGAGAATTTTTGGAGCTTAAGCAAGGGACAATGACAGTAACGCAGTATGTGAACCGTTTCGAGTAGTTAAGTCGCTTTGCCACGACCATCATACCAGATGAAGAAACTAAGGCACGAAAGATCGAATGGGGCTTGGAGCTATCTATCCAAGCAAGGGTGATCTGTTTGCAACTCCCTACCTATACCCAGGTAGTATGCGCATCCCTTCTAGCTGAGACAAATCAAGCTGACTCCAGAAAGACATGGAACCAAAAGAAAGGAAGTACCAGCTCCGAAGGACTGGTGAGGAGCAGCCTGACGTTTATCCTTAAGAAGCCGTACCATTGAGAATACCAATAAGGACAACTAAGGGACCTTTCTACGACATCCGTGGTATGCTTTGAGTGGAATCGACCAAGGCATAAGAGGTATGATTGCCCGTGTCTCGCACGGAGGAACCTGAGCAATCAACCCTAGTAGTGGAGGCAATCTCAGACCCAGTAGCCTAGGTTCTCGCAGTAAGTCCAGGTTGCCAGGCCAGCAATTCAGCAGCAAAATGGAAGAGGAAGACCACCGCTCAATAAGCATCAGAGACCCCAAGGAGGCTTGGGCAATGGACAGAAGGCTGGAAATCTCAAGAATAACAATGAGAATCGATTAATGGGAGGCCGCATCTTTGCACTACAGGAAGAAGAATTGGAGAACACCCAAGTCATACAAGGTATGTTCATATTGTTCAATACCTTAGTGAAAGTGCTGTTTGATTATGGAGCATCCCATTATTTTATATCTCTAGATTGTGTGAAGTCCCTGCTCGTAGAACCCGAGGTATTAGAATGAATTCTAATTGTCGTCACACCTTTAGGAAATCAAACCCGAGTAGACTCTGTCTGTAAAGCCTGCACGTATGAATAACCAGTACCCCTATGACCTGCGACCTACGAGTCATGGATTTCAATGGCTATGATGTAATCCTTGGAATTGACTGGCTATCGGGACACCATGCTATCATCGACTGCCAACAAAGAAAGATATGGGTGCAAGCGGAAGACGACATCACTGTGCGGATCTAAGGAGAACGACGCGAGATTTTGACCCCGAGTAATGCGAAGGACAACAAATCGAGTAATTTCGTAGGGAGATTAACGTGTTTACTTGCTAGTATGAATGTCTCACCAACCCCCGAGTTACCCCAAGTGGTGTGTGAGTACAAGACATATTCCCGGAAGAACTCCCAAGATTACCCCCGCATCGTGAGATCAAGTTCACCATAGAACTTCAGCCTGGAACCGCACCGATTTTGATCGCATCCCACAGCATGGCACTTGCCGAACTGAAAGAATTGAAGATCCAGCTCTAGGAACTACTCAGCAAAGGTTTTGTTCGCCCTAGTACGTCCCCATGGGGAGCGCCAGCAGTATTCGCCAAGAAGAAGGATGGAACCCTACGTCTCTGTATAGACTACCATCTGCTAAATTGGGTAACAATCAAGAATCGATATCCCCTGCCTCGTATTGATGATCTCTTCGACCAATTGCGAGAATCATCTTGTTTCTCAAAGATCGACCTTCAATCCGGATACCACTAACTTCGAGTCAAGGAGGAGGATATACCAAAAACTGCCCTTAGAACCCGATACGGACATTATGAATTCGTAGTCATGCCCTTTGGTTTAACCAATGCCCTAGGAGTTTTCATGAGTTTGATGAATAAACTCTTTCAACCCTACCTCGACCAGTTTATAATAGTCTTCATAGATGACATCCTTCTATACTCCCGATCTGAAGAAAAGCATGAGCAGCATTTGAGAATTGTCTTGCAGAAGTTAAGAGAGTCACAACTCTCTGCTAAGGCAAGCAAGTGTGAGTTCTAGTTGCACGAAGTGAAATTTCTGGGACACGTAGTGTCTAAGGAAGGAATAACTGTGGACCCTGCCAAAGTGGAAGTTGTTTTGGAGTGGAAACGACCTCGGAATGTTTTTGAAGTTCATAGTTTCCTTGGACTAGTAGGATATTACCAGAGATTTATCCAGAATTTCTCGAAGTTAGAATGCCCAATAACCAGATTAATGCAGAAAGGGGTGAAGTTTGAGTGGAATGATAAGTGTGAGGCAGCATTCCAAGAGCTCAAGAAGAGATTGACCAGTGCCCCGATCCTTATCATACCCGAACGAGAGGTTCGGTATACGGTGTATTGTGATGCATCAAAGGATGGTCTAGGATGTGTACTAATGCAGAATGGTAAGGTGGTAGCTTATGGATCAAGACAATTGTAATTACCCAAAAAACAAAGATCAAGACAATTGAAACCATATGAGCAGAAATATCCTACCCATGACTTGGAACTTGTGGCAGTGGTGTTCGCATTAAAGTTATGGAGACATTACCTCTTTGGAGAACTATTCGAGCTTTTCACACATCACAAAAGTCTGAGGTACATGTTCACCCAAAAGGAGCTTAATATGTGGCAGCGTCACTGGATAGAATATTTAGAGGATTACCAGTTTACATTAGCCTATCACCCAGGTAAGGCTAACGTGGTGGCTGACGCCCTTAGCTGAAAAATGAGGAGAACGATGGCTAGTATGGCCTCAAGGGAATGGAAGATGATGGGAACGCTCGACGAATTTTGATTTCAACCAATAGAATTAGAGGACGGATGTTGTTTTCGTTTAACGGTGGTGACAACAAATCTCCGTCAGCGAGTCGTGAAAGCCCAAAAGAACGACCAGGAATCTGAATCTATCCGAAGGCATCTGATTACGGAAGAATCAAAGCCAGGATGGGTAGTCAACAAGCATGGAAAGTTGACTTACTAAGGACGACTTTTCATACCTAATGTTGAGAATCTGAGAAGAGATATCCTGAGGGAGCATCACCAGTTACTTTTTGTTGTCCACCCCGGATAGACAAAGATGTATCATGATTTGAAGAGGCAGTATTGGTGGAATGGCATGAAGAAAGATGTAGCAAGTTTTGTGGCCAAATTCCTTACCTGTCAGCAAGTTAAAGTCGAGCACGAAAGACCAGGAGAAACCCTTCAACCCATGGAGATACCTCAGTGGAAGTGGGAACACGTTACCATGGATTTTATCTCTAGACTACTGAGATTGCCAGCAAGACATGACTCCATTTGGGTAATCGTAGATCGCCTCACCAAATCAGCACACTTCCTACCAGTTCGAACTTTTGAGAAATTGGAAACCCTAAGTCAGAAGTACATTCGAGAAATCGTACGTCTTCATGGAATTTCGCTGTCCATCGTGTCAGATCGAGATCCACGTTTTACCTCATGATTTTGGCAGAGTTTGCAAACCCCCTTAGAAACGGAGTTTTGCTTCAGCACTGCCTTTCACCCGTAGACTAGTGGGCAATTTGAACGTACAATTCAGGCACTGGAAGGCATGCTTCCTATGTCATGGGCTTCAAGGGACACTGGGAGAAACACTTACCGTTGGTCGAGTTTGCTTACAACAACAGCTATCAATCCAACTTTGGCATGCCACCATTTGAAGCCCTCTATGGAAGACCGTGCTGTTCGCCGGTTTGTTGGATTAAAGCAGGAGAAAATGCACTTCTTGGACCGGACTTAGTGCAAGAGACCACCAAGAAGATTTGACTCATTCAGCAACGGATAGCCACCGCACAGAGCCGGTAAAAGAGCTATGCAAATCAACGACGAAGGCCGCTACGATTTGAAGTAGGAGACCATGTATTCCTAAAGATTCAACCACGAAGAGGGGTGATACGCTTCGTCCTAAATGGGAAGCTAACTCCAAGATATATTGGACCGTTCGAGATTCTAGCTACGATTGGGGAAGTGGCATATCGTCTAACTTTACCGCCTCAACTCGCCAACGTTCATAACGTATTCCATGTATCGATGGTAAGGAAATATGAACTTGACCCTTCCCACATTCTGGATTGGAATGAACTGCATGTTGATGAGGATATCACGTTTGAAGAGCAACAAGTGAGGATTATCGATCAACGAGACAAGATTGTTCGAGGTAAGATCATTTCGCTCGTCCGAGTTCTTTGGAAGCACAATGGGATTGAAGAATCCACGTGGGAGCAGGAGGAAGCTATGTGGACAAATCATCCCCGATTGTTCGCACATTAAGGTACAATATGAAATTTCGAGAACGAAATTTGTTTGAGGGGGTAGATTATAATAACCCGGCAAAAACTCTAGTATTAGCGACGGATAGATGATAAGAACCTAAGTCGTCACATGAACAAGAGAAAACTCTAAGTAACCCTAAACCATAATTTTGACCCGAAAATCCTAAAAGAAACCAAATACTCAGAGGCAAGACCCTAGTACACATGAAAGTCTCGGAATATCTTAAATTAAGTAAATAACATAAAATATTAAATTAAAAATAAAAAATTTTCATAATTAGGGTAAAATGACCATTTTACTCTAATACAACAAATAGTCCCAAAATTCAAAATTTGACAAATAGACACCCAAAATCAGATATTTATATACAATTAATTAATAAAATATAAAATAACAACAAAAATGACCAAATTTCCCTTGCATGGCCGGCCACCTAGGAACTTGTGCCCAAAAAGCTACTTTTTGCCTATTTAAGCTTAAAAATGAAAAAAAGATGTATAAATTAAGTATTATTTTGACCAAATACTTTTTATACAAGTAATATATATACTAATATAATAATATAAGTCAACAAAAGCAAACAAATAATTATTTAAAGTTTTTACACAATAAATAAGTCAAAAAATCAATTCTATTCAAACTAACTTAATTTACCTTAAAAGCTTATACCTATTTAAATCATTGTTACCAAAATTATGATAAATCATGAAAAGACTAAATTAATTATAAATACATTAATATAATATATTTTAATAGATTTAGATACCAAAAAGATACATAAAATTAATATTTTATGCATTATCTTTCACAAAATAGTACTAAAATAAAATTTAAACCCCAAAATAAATACAGGGTCAGATTTCCCTTCGCCAAACAGTCCCATCCGAATCCCCAAGCAGCAAAAATTTGATTTTTCAATTCTCAAAAGAAGTCCACCTCTCACGCAACTAATCAAAATTCAAGAAAATTCTAAAACTACTTACATGCAATAATTAATCTCCATTAAAATTTTTATTATAAAAATACACCCTGTTAGCCCAAGGGCTTTTTAATTTGATTTTGATGATTTTCATAATTCATTTTCTAAGAATAAATAATTTTAAATGAATAATATTTTATATT
>JAUMHN010299608.1:0-18592 GCA_032360265.1 Heliamphora ciliata
CTAATCTCCAACCTCACTCTCATTACCTCATTTCAACTTTTTCCATTAGCATGTTGTCAAAATCTACCGTTATTTTTTTAAATCTTAAAATTATTCCACAATTCATTAATTCGTTCACGAACACATAACTGAATGCAAAAGACAACAAAATAAACAAGCACCGGGTTGTCACACAGGCTACTGTTGATAATGGTGCATCTTTGAAAATCTTGGCACGCATTGAAAGCGAAAATAAAGAGGACATCATAATGGAGCACTGAGAAAACTTTAGAATTTTATGGATCTTTGCACCGCATTGTCCGGCAAGAGAATGATAACACTTTGACAATCTTTAACAAAAGTAGCGGAATCATACAAATGATAAGTTTTAAAATAATTTTGCCACTGCTTCTGACTTTATAATGAAGCAGAGTCAAAATCAATTCCAAAACAATCATCTTCATTATCAGGGACAAAATCATCATCTTTATGATCTTCCCCAAGAAGATCTTCTTGGGAAATTTGAGAAAATATTTCTTTTTGAATTGCTTTATGCAAAGCATCTTTGGAATTCTTGAGAGAGGGATTACAATCAAGAATTTGAGAACGAATACGTGGAATATCAAAATTTAAAATGTCAGTTGATAAAGAAGTTGATTTAGGGAAAGATGAAGATGCAAGTATAGCTGTATAAGAGGCTTTACGAGTTTCAAAGAATTTATTCTTTTGAGCAATTTTTGCTAAATAATAATTCTTGAGAGTATCAGGATAATACTCTTTGGGAATTTTGAATTTATCCCACCAACAAGAAGCAAATTCGCGAGAGAGATAAGGAATTATAGTTTCAACACAAATTGTGAACTTCCATTGGAGCAACCAAGGAAGGGAGAAATCTGCATAAAAATAAAGAAGCGGGGGATTTAAAGGATTGGCATATTTAATATAATGCTCATAAGATTCTTTTAACAAAGATGGAAGGATGTCTGGATGGGGACCAAATTGTTGCCACCAAATGTGGATCCAATAAGGAAGTGGAGATTCAAAATTATTACAAAACTTTACAAACCATGAATTGTAAGACCCTGACCCAGTTTATTTTGAGAACGTTTAAGTGTTGACGGAGTTTGAGTCAACTTTTGATCTAAGTGAATTGGGTTTTTGTTTCTTTATGGTAGAACAGTAAGTGTATATGAGTTTTACACTTGTTCGAGTTCGGAAGAGGGTTGTTTGAGTAGTGTTTTTTGGACTCAAATTGAATTCTAGAAACAATTTTGGAACCAATAGGGATTCAGTCGACATAGGGGCTTAATCTAGTCGACTGAATGTCCTAGAAGGTGGTTCAGTCGACTTACTAGGAGGGTTCAGTTGACTGGACTTGAGGCGGTGGGATGGTTTGGGTTTCCAGAAGGTCTTTCAGTCGACTGGATTGGAGGTGCAATCGACTAACCTATGTGTTTTGGTGTTTTTCTATAAATATCAAGCCTTGGAGATATTTTTGAGATATTTATTTCAGATCTGGTTTCTCTCTCACAAAACCTCTACCTTCTCTCTAGATTTTGATGGGCCCGAGCTCAGTTTTTAGCAAACTGACAGCGGATCCTTGATATTGATGCTGGGGGCTTCGTATTTATCCGGATTGAATTTCGTTTCATCGAGATTCAATTTTTGAGACGTTGAGCTTTTGGCTCAACGAGGTAGGATTCTAGACCCTACTGCTGTATAAGGGAGTTATATGTAATTATATCTATTTTTACCTTGTAGAAAATACATCAAATGTCATATTTATGTTTAAACCTTTGTTTTTTGGGTAAAAAGCATGTTTTTTACTTTTCTTGGTTTATTACATCGTATGACTTGTGGATGTTGGGTTTTCAAAGGATGTTCATGAAAACGGTGAAAAATAGTGGTTTTGTAAAAAATCTCGACAAATTATGTTTTGGAGGTTTGGAGCTAACCATTGGGGTTGAAGCTCAGTTTTGGAAACGTTTTGTTGAAACGAGAAAAATATTTTAAAAATATTTTTGTTAATCTCCATGTTGATGGATGTGTCATGCCCCAACATCAGGGTCACGCAAAAGCCCACCAAAGTACAGTTTGAGAAAATAAGATTTGTAGTTGGAAAGCCCTCAACTGAAAAATATACATCATTTGAATAAAAATCCCCATAGTTCAACTCTCACAAACTGAAAACATGCATCTCATATATATATAAGCATATCGCCCAAAGGCGTACAAAATCAGCCGTCACAGGCGTTACATGTAAAAGTACATGCACAAAAATAGGGAAAACTATAGCAAATCTTCCATCACCTCTGACACTAGGTCAACTCCTCATGCTCATCTGAAAAGGTTTTACAGCAAAAATCCCACACTGTGAGCCGAAGCCCAATAGAATATAGATAGTAAAACTGTAAAGCAGGCTACGCAATTACACACACACGGGCTCAACCACAGGAGCCAAAAAGGTTTTTCCTTCCAAAATCACAAGTTTGCATCAAACCATTACGAGTCTCAAAAAGGTTTTATCTAATAAAAATCCACGTTTTCCATCCTTCAAACTATACGTATCATGCTAGCCAATATCATGCCACAGTTAAGGAAAAACTGTAAATAAACAGTATGCTCAACTCGGGTCACACAGCCGAGGAGAAAATATGTAAAAGAAATCATATGTACCGACTCTACCGTACCGACGAAGATAACAACTATAGACTCATGCCCATTATTCTAGTCCTAAACCACTAAAGGACTGCTAGGTAATGACAAGTTCTATACGGAGTTACAAAAATAACGCCATTCACGGAGGCAACTGACTTCTTTACAGATTTCCATGACCGATGGGAAAGCACCCAAACCACGCACTTGTTTCTTTACGGTTTACCATGACCGATGGACGAAACATAACCAAACCACGTTTACGGGGATTAACCCGAGAGACTGTAGCGAACCCACTCTGCGCACATTTTTAGACTTCCACAAAGGAACAATAGAAGCCCAACTCAAACCACATACTATCACAGTACATCTATGGAAACATTTAAAAATCCACCGTAGCTCAACTACGAAAACCCACAAAATAGTTTATACAACACATGTATAAAAGAGATCCAATCCATCAAAATGGAGATCTAAAATCATTTTCACAAAACACCTCATTTTCAAACCTCCTTTTGAAAACTACGGATACCACGTACCCGAAACATGCATACCACCAAGAAAAGGCGTAAAAACCCACTTTTACCCAAAAACCACGGTTATACGTGAAAATCACATTTGATGTATTTTTTACCCGGTGAAAACACGTATATCACATATATCACCCTTATACAGTGGTAGGGTCTAGAATCCTACCTCGAACAGTCAAAAACTCGATGTCTCAAAACTGAACAGCGTCAGAACAATAACTCAACCGGATGGATGCGAAGCCCTTGACCCCGATAGCAAGGATCCACATAGGAATCAACCCAAAACCAAGCCTCAAGTCCTCAACGCTAGAGAGAAGGCAGAGAAAAGGGGTTTCTTAGCTGGTAAGAAAGTGAATATCAAAATATCTCAACCCCTGGAACCTTTATAGAACGCCAAAAGAGGGTACTGTCAAGTCAACCAAGCCCCTGAGTTTGGTCGATCGAACCCAAAAATCTTGGTTCAGTTGACTGAACCAGGCCCTTTAGTCGATCGAACCCCTGAACAGTGTGTTTTTCGACGTTTTCAAGCCAAGAACAGGTTTCTAAGGTCCAAACTTGCCTCTACCAAACCCCAAAAAGCGTATAACACATTTATACATGTTGTTCTACAACTGTAAAGCATATACCATTCATCGTTGCTATTCATTTAAAGAAGAAAACACATCAAATAGGTAAATAACCTAAAAGATAAGGGTCAGGGTCTCACAACTCTCCCCCCTTAAAGGAATTTCTCCCCTGAAATTCACAACAAGGTCACGAGGTAAACAGGTCCAGATATCTAGCTCGCATCCCAAACTCGAGCTCCCATGTCGCTTCCTTAACCCCGTGATGAAGCTATAGGACCTTGACATAAGTAATCGTTATTCCCCGTAACTCCTGCTCCTTTGTATCAAGAATCCTCACTGGACGCTCCTCATAGGTGGCGTGCTCATCAACCCACAACTCAGCCCAATCTAACACATGTGAAGGATCAGGCTCGTACCACCGAAGCATAGAAACGTGGAACACGTTGTGTACAGATACTAACTGAGGTGGCAAAGCCAAACGATAAGCAACCTCACCAATCCTGTCAAGGATCTCAAATAGTCTAATGAAGCGCGATGATAGCTTCCCGCTACGACCAAATCTCATCAAACCTCTACGTGGCGAGACCTTCAGAAACACGTGATCTCCCACTGTAAACTCCAAAGGTCGCCTCCTCTGATCTGCATAACTCTTCTGACGGCTCTGCGCTGTTGCGAGGCACTGGCGAATCACCATAACCTTCTCCGTCGTCTCCCGTACCATGTCGGGCCCCAAGACTGTGGTCTCTCCCACATCTGTCCAACACACGAGTGACCTACATGGTCTACCATACAAAGCCTCATACTGTGCCATCCCAATACTGGACTGATAGCTATTGTTGTATGCAAACTCTGCTAACGGTAGATGATCCTCCCACGAACCTCTAAAATCAAGGACAAGCCCTCAGCATATCCTCTAAAATCTATATAGTCCTCTCTGATTGGCCATCCGTCTGGGGGTGAAAAGCAGTACTAAACATCAAGATCATCTCCAAGGCCTCTTGCAGACTCTGCCAAAAGCGCGAAGTGAAGCGCGGGTCCTTATCAGAAATAATAGATACTGTCACTCCATGCAATCAGACTATCTCTCAAACATACAAGCAACTCAGTCGCTCCACTGAATCTTTCACTCGGATGGGAAGAAAGTGTGCAGACTTCGTCAACCTATCAACGACAACCCATACGGCGTCGTGTCCCCTAGGTGACCGAGGAAGTCCTGACACAAAGTTCATCGTGACATGCTCCCACTTCCACTCTGATATAGGCAACGACTATAGCAATCCTGTCGGTCTCTGATGTTCTGCCTTCACCTTCTGATAGGTAAGGCACCGAGCAACAAACTGGATCACATCTCTCTTCATACCCGTCAAACAGAACTGACGACGTAGGTCATGATACATCTTCGTGCCTCTAGGATGCTCAGCAAGACGAGAATGGTGACACCCACATAGTAGATCAGCTCGGCATGACTCTGGCATAAACAACCTCCCAACCAACCTCAGCCACTGATCAGAACCTACAATTCATCCCACGGTATCCTCTCTGCTAGCAACACGATCTCGTATCATCCGAGCCTCCTGATCTGTCTGCTGGACCTCCAGCACACGTACTATCAAAGCAGGTCGTGAAATTAGAGAGAACAAAGTAGCATCCGTCGTGGTCTCCCTGAAGCAAAGATCAAACTCCCCAATCTCTTTGAGTATGTCCCACTCACGTATAGCCACAGAAGCTAACGACCCGTGAGATCTCTGACTGAGAGCGTCTGCCACAACATTGGCCTTCCCTGGATGATACTACAAGTTAAAGTCATAGTCCTCTAACAACTCCATCCATTGTCGCTTGCGCAAGTTTAGGTCCTTCTACAAAAATAAGTATTTTAAACTCTTGTGATCGGAGAATACGTCGAAATGCTCACCATACAGATAGTGACATCATGTCTTCAAGGCGAAGACCACAGCTGCCAACTTCAAGTCGTGTGTAGGATAGTTCTTCTCATGCATCTTCAATTGCTAAGAACCATAGGCTACAATCTTACCTCCCTGCATCAAAACACATCCAAGACCATCATGTGAAGCATCACAATACACAGTATACCTCAAGGCTCGCTCTGGGATAATCAACACTGGCGCGCTAGTCAACCTCATCTTCAGCTTCTGCAATGCTGACTCACAGGACTCACTCTAAGCAAACACAACTCCCTTCCGCGTCAAAAGCGTCATCGGTGCGGCAAGTCTCGCAAAGTCCTTCACAAATCGTTGATAGTAGCTGGCTAATCCCAGAAAACTACGTATCTCAAAGACACTTTTCGATCGCTCCCAACCGGTCACTACATCTGTCTTTGACGTATCCACTGCTACACCGTCTATCGACACTACGTGTCCCAAAAACCTCACCTCAGACATCCAGAACTCGCACTTCTCAAACTTCGTAAACAAGTGATGTTCTCTCAGAAGCTGTAGAATGATCCGCAAGTGATCCTTGTGTGCCTCTCTAGTGGGTGAATATATCAGTATATCATCCACGAACATCACCACAAAACTGTCTAGATAAGGATGGAAGATCCGGTTCATTAAACCCATCAACGTAGCAGGGACATTCGTCAGACCGAACGGCATAACCAGAAACTCGTAGTGACCATAGCGAGTCCTAAAGGCGGTCTTCGCTATGTCCTCGTCCCTGATCCTCAACTGGTGATATCCTGATCCCAAGTCAATCTTCGAGAAACAGCTCGAAGCCCTCAGCTGATCAAATAAGTCATCTATCCTCGGCATCGGATACTTATGCTTCACTGTCGCCTGATTTAGCTTCCGATAATCAATACACAAACGCAGAGATCCGTCCTTCTTCTTCCCAAAAAGAGCAGGAGCTCCCCACGGCGAAGTACTCGGGTGTATAAACCCCTTGTCAAGTAACTCTTATAGCTGTACCTTGAGTTCACGCAACTCAGCAGGTGCAAAACGATAGGACGACATGGATATGGGAGCAGCTCCGGGAACTAGGTCAATAGAGAACTCTACCTCACGGCTCGGTGGTAACTCAAATAGAACGTTAGGGAAAACATCTGAGTAGTCGCATACCACCGGAGGTAACTCTCCTCGAACCCCAACCTCCTCATCTAACATAAGAACTGAGAAAAGGAAACCCAGGTTGCCCTGGTTCTGCGCATCACTGGGCAAAGACATCAAACCCTCATCCTAGTCTCCCACAAAACATAAACAATCTCCCACCGGTGTACAAATCGTTACCCTTCGTCGATTGCAATCGATAAAGGCACAATAGGTGGTCAGCCAATCCATCCCTAGGATGACATCAAACGCTGTCATGTCTAGAATGATAAAGTCAAACTCTAAACAACGACCGACAACCTCCAAAACACAAGATCTACAGACAAGACTCAACGTCACACTCCCACTGACTGGAGTCTCTACACTCAAGGTACTACCTAACCAGTCCATTTGCAACCTTAATGCAAATACGAAGGCAGAAGATATAAGCGAGTGTGATGCTCCAGTGTCGATAAGAACACTGGCCCATGATCTGAAGACTAGAAGAGTACCTCTGGTCACGGAGGTGGTAACGGCAACATCTGGTACGACCGGTGCTCTGGATGAACTGGGCTCTGCAATAACATATGCCCTGGCCGGTCCACTGTGGCACTGAACTGTAGACTGTCGACCCGACTGTACGGAAGCTCCTCCCTTTACGAAATAGGACGTCTGAGCTCTAGGCTGTGAATACATCTGTTTCCCCTAGCCTGATGGAACAGCTGGTGCTCCCGCTGTGCTCTGAATGCTCCCTCCTCGAGGACAGTTCCTCTGGATGTGCCCAGACTGCCCACACTCAAAATAGACTAGTGGCCCTCTCCCGGGTGCCTGCGACTGTGACTGAGTCTGAACAGGTGCTGCACTCCGACACTCTGCCGCACGATGTCCCGGTCGCGGGCATTTATGACAAATAATCTCTCTTTGATTTGACCTTCCCGTTGATGCTACGGGATGTGTAGATGCAAAAGACTGTGGCTGATAAGACCCCACTGGATAAGAACTCGGACCAGATGTCCGTTGACGCTTGTCCCTGCGTCCCCGAGACTATGCACGTCCTCCGTCCTGCTATCCCCGACTATCTCTGTCTCGACGCGTCTCATTCAGAGTATCCTCCACCTTCATAGCGGTCTCCACTAACTCTGTAAAAATCTGCAGCCTCAGTGCTGCCACTCTGTCTCGAATAGCAGGCCTCAAACCCCTCTCGAACTGCTTCACACAGAACTCATCAGTAGGCACGATCTCCTGTGCAAATCTGGATAGGCTAGTAAACTCAGCCTCATACTCCACAACGGTCATCGTCCCCTGAGTCAGAAAGAGGAAATCCTCTCTGTAGCGATCCCTCAAAGTCGTAGGAAAGTATTTCTCCAGATATACCTTCGTGAATGCCTCATAGGTACCCCCAACTGTAGTCTTGGTGAACTTCCACCACATATGAGCACTCCCTCTCAGCCGGAAGGCAGCAAATGAAACCCGAAGATCATCCTCCTCTATCTGTAGAGTATCAAGGATCCTGGTAACCAGCTCTAGCCACTTAGTGGCAACCGTGGGGTTGGGATCCCTAGAAAAGGTAGGATGGTCCAGATGGCGAAACTCACGCATCGCAACCGTCGCCCTCGGCTCAGGTATGATCTCTCTCCCCCTAGAGGCCTCAGCAAGTTGCCAGATGGAGCCGATCATCTCACGCAATAGATCTCTGTCAGCAGGTCCTTGAGGTGCATTGGCATCCCCAATATCTGGGACTGGAACGTCCCTTCGGCCAGAACCATGGCCATAGCCTCGACCTCGGCCTGCCCACGTGGACATAACTCTATACGAAAGCAACACAGCAGGATAAGCAACCACACAACATGTTATTGCTAACATAAAAGATAGATAAGCATGCTAACACATAACCATTTAATATCATGTCATCACATCTCACATACCGAGGAGAACCAATAAGAAAGATTCATCACTCTAAACAACCTACTCAGACTCCTTGCTAGAAATCACATCCGCGAAACGCGTCTCTAACATGGCTCCCAAGTATGTTAATTCAAATGCCCGAAAGCAAGACTAATCAATCCTAAGGCCCAACCTCCATACCCACGTATACACCACAAGTTATCATGCTTTGTTAGGAAAACGCTGTAACACATGCAATCAAGCACACATACATGCTCACAAGGTGATGTACCCTCTTTCCTATGGCTCATAGGTATTCGAACCCAGAGCCCTGATACCAAGTTGTCACGCCCCAACATCAGGGTCACGCGAAAACCCACCAAAATACAGTTTGAGAAAATAAGATTTGCAGTTGGAAAGCCCTCAACTGAAAAATATACATCATTTGAATAAAAATTCCCACAGTTCAACTCTCATAAACTGAAAACATGCATCTCATATATGAATAAGCATATCGCCCAAAGGTGTACAAATCAGTCGTCACAGGCGTTACATGTAAAAGTACATGTACAAAAACAGGAAAAACTATAGGAAATCTTCTATCACCTCTGTATCTAGGTCAACTCCTCATGCTCACCTGAAAATATTTTACAGGAAAAATCCCACACCGCGAGCTGAAGCCCAATAGAATATAGACAGTAAAACTGTAAAGCAAGCTATGCAATTACACACAGACAGACTCAACCACAAGAGCCAAAAAGGTTTTTCCTTCCAAAATCACAAGTTTGCATCAGACCACCATGAGTCTCAAAAAGGTTTTATCTCATAAAAACCCACGTTTTTCATCCTTCAAACTATGCATATCATCCTAGCAGATATCATGCCACAGTTAAGGAAAAGCTATAAATAAACAGTATGCTCCACTCGGGTCACACATCCAAGGAGAAAAGATGTAAATGAAATTTTATGTACCGACTTTGCCGTACCGACAAAGGAAACAACTATAGACTCCTGTCCATTACCCTAATCCTAAACCACTGAAGGCCTGCTAGGTAATGAAAAGTTCTATACGGCGTTACCACAACAACGTCATTCACGGAGGCAACTGACTTCTTTACGGATTTCCATGACCGATGGGAAAGCACCTAAACCATGCACTTGTTTCTTTACGGTTTGCCACGACCGATGGACGAAACATAGCCAAACCACGTTTACGGGGATTAACCCGAGAGACCATAGTGAACCCACTCTGCGCACGTTTTTGGACTTCCACCAAGGAGCAATAGAAGCCCAACTCAAACCACATACTGTCACGGTACATCTATGGAAACATTTAAAAATCCACCGTAGCTCAACTACGAAAACCCACAAAATAGTTTATACAACACCTGTATAAAAGAGATCAAATCCATCAAAATGGAGATCTAAAACTATTTTCCACAAAACGTTTAAGAGTTGAGACTCAACCCCGCGGGTTAGATCCAAACCTCCAAAAAAAATATTTTTCACCATTTTCACAAAACACCTCATTTTCAAATCTCATTTTGAAAACTACGGATACCACGTACCCGAAACATGTATACCACCGAGAAAAGGCATAAAAATCCACTTTTACCTAAAAACCACGGTTACACGTGAAAATCACATTTGATGTATTTTTTACGTGGTGAAAACACGTATAATCACATATATCACCCTTATACAGTGGTAGGGTCTAGAATCCTACCTCGGAGAGTCAAAAACTCGACGTCTCAAAACTAAACGGCGTCAAAATGAGATTCCGATCGAATGGATGTGAAGCTCTCGGCCCCGATAGCAAGGATCCACAATGGAATGAATCCAAAACCAAGCCCTAGGCCCTCAAAGCTAGAGAGAAGGCAGAGAAAAGGGGTTTCTTAGCTGTTAAGAAAGAGAATATCAAAATATCTCAGCCCTGGAACCTTTATAGAACGCCAAAAAAGGGTATTGTCTAGTCGACCGAACCCCTGAGTTCGGTCGACCGAACCCAAAAATCTTCATTCAGTCGACTTGCATTTACCTAACCGGTCCTACCACATGTGTAGGGATTGGGTAAAGGGGAAGGAGTCTGTAGTTGCTACCTCTGTCCCCTTGTGACGGAGTCGGTATATAGGAATCATTTTACCTTTTTTCCTCGGTGCTGTGGCCCGAGTGGAGCATACTATTTTATCGTTTTACCTTTCTCCTCGGTTGTGTGTGTTCCGAGTGAAAAATATCTTTTCTCTTTTCTCGGTGTGTGATCCGAGTGAAAAATAATATTTTGGTTACTACTTTTCTTTAACTGCGAAAACGTTATCTGCATTGTTGATATGCATGGTTTTAAGGATAGAAATGTGGAGTTTTATGAAGTAAAACCGTTTTGGAGGCTCGTGTTAGCTTGATGGGAAAACTTGTGGTTTTGGGTTGGGAAAATCTTTTTGGCTCCTGTGGTTGAGCCTGTATGCTTCTGATTGCATATACTATTTTACAGCTTTATAATCTGTTTCTATTGGGCTTCGTCTCACGATGTGGGATTTTGCTGTAAAACTTTTTTCAGGTAAGCGTGATCCTGTAGGTGGCTGATGACAAGACCCTGTTGTCTTGGTTTGTTAGGTAGTTTATACCTTTCTGTATATGTTTCATATTTTGAGATAACATGTTGTAAATCATATGAGATTCTTATAGATGTCGGCATGTTTTAATGCTTTCGAGAGAACCTTGGGTTGGTTGTTGCTTTCTATAGTATCTTACTACGTTTTTCGTTGTTGGGTTTAACGGTTTATAAATCGAATTTTCAAATGATTTTTGCTTCATATAAACTCTGGTGCTTCGAGGTAGATTTTGGAACAAACTAAGCTTCTTTTAAAACGAAAAGATTTTTTTTATTCAAAATATGTACTATGTTTTTAAAGGCTTGGCTTATGGAAAATGTAACTATAGTCTTTTGGCTACTCTTTTAAATCAAATAAACCCTCGATAGTACGTTTTTACAATGATTTTGGCCTTATTTGGCCTTCTGGTTTTAAATCGCTTTTGTTCGGGCGGTTTTGGTGGTTGTCCGGTGGCTTTTTGCATAACCCGGAGTTTGGGGTGTGATATGAATGATTCATGGCATCATTTTGAAAATAAAAGAGATTATGAAAAGTTTTTTGATAATCATAAAAATTCTAAGTTTTAGGTCTGATGGTGTCATTTTTAAAAGTACTATTAAAATTATCGCCTCGACCCCATTCATGTTTAGAAATAATTTTTTGAATCACATATTTAGAATAATTAAATTGTTTTACCATTGTCATTGCTATTATGTTGTATTTTTACGGAGCTAGTGTCTAATAAAATAGTTTTAAAAAATAGGCAATTTTGGGTACCGATTTTAGAAACATAGAACCATTTAGGTGGAAAATATCTTCTAATAATTTGGGGAATAGCCACAAGCTCCTCTTGATAATTCTTTGATAGAATCACTTTATAATTCTCTTCTTCAAGAAGCATAATGGGGAAAAGGGTTTCATTGGGAATATAAGGCTGTGCTTTTGAAATCTTTTGAAAGAAGGTATTGCCTTTCATAGATTGTGTGCGTGCAGGGTTACTAACCAAATCACTCATAATACCTTTATCTTTAAACATCATACAAATTGATGGACTTTTAGAACCTTGCAAAAATTCTCGAGTTAAAAAGTTAGGTAGAGAATTGGATTCTCCTTCAATAAATTCATTATCAAAATCAAATATAGATAGAATTGCTTGCCAACGAGCAAATATTTGTTTTGAAGCAATATTTTTAATATTTTTTTGTAAAAACATCTTTTGCAGCTTTGCAATCAATTTTTAATAAAAATTTTTGATTTAATAAATCACTTTCAAATTTAGTAACACATAAAACAATTGATAATATTTCTTTTTTAATTGTGGAGTAGTTACTTCGAGTAGGTTTTCATACATCACTGGTATATCTAATTAGTTGTTCTTTACCTTGGTATTTTTGTTTTAATATACCTCCATAACCTATGTCAGAAGCGTTTGTCTCAACTATTTTAAAAACATTAGAAATAGGTAAACATAAGCATGGGAGTTGTTTTGTATGTTGTTTAATTTTTTTGACAGCTTTTGTGTGATGTTGTGTCTAGGGTTTTGGATACTTTTTTAATCTTTGATATAATAATTTTATATCCTTATACATATCATAATAGAATTCTTTAATATAATTTAAGCTTCCTAAGAATCTCTGTAATTGAGTTTTATTTAAGATTTCATCTGCAAATTTATTTGTAAATTCTATATGTGATGCCCCGTCCTCCGGGCACGTCGGGACATACATAGATATAAATAAAGAGATATTCTAGCCATTCATTCATATTTACATACGTTAGTTATTACATCTTAAACAAGTTCTGAACCATTCAAAAGTACATAAGTATTTACAGTTCCACCAAGAAATTTCAACAATTACACTAAACACGAGAAATCTAAATATAAAAACGAAAGCAGAAGCTTTAACTCCTCACAATGCATCAGCTGGATTCGTGTGCTCTTGGGACTCACTCTGTTCTTCAAACTCTTCTTGTCCCTCTGAGAAGACTTCCTCTAAGAACTCCTCCTCACCTGTGGCACGAATGCCATGAGCCAAGACCCAGAAGCAAAACACTCTAACCTTCTGACTAATCTCACAGCACAAAATTTACCGCAACACATACCATAAAACACCCAGTATAGTTTATAGTCAAGGAGGCAGACAATTTATGACAGGATAGCAGATAAGTCAATAAACATACGTGTATGAAGTGCAGATGCCCAATCCAACATGCACTCAAATAAGAACAGGAATTGCACTCCTAGAATCACCATATTAGACTTAATGGGACTTGATCAACAAAGCCATCATCTCGCCTCGTTGCGAAAAGTAACCACATCGCCTGGCTTCAGGCCACAGCTGTTTTATTCAATGGCAACGGCGTGGGGTTTGCGCCATACTCCAGGCCAACAATATCCAATAAACCATTTCCTACATCGGGGACGCACCCAGGGTGTATAAACCAAATCTGTATCACCGGGGATGGACCCAGGGTGTACAAGGGGAATTCATCCCAAGCGATTTGTCCCATCTTAAGACTCGTGATGCCTTCGCTAGTGTCAACCCAAAGTCTAAGAGAATTCAAACCAAAATGCTAAAGACAAACCCATGGTGCCCAACAGTATCCACGATAAACCATTTCAAACACTGGGGACACACCCAGGGTGTACAAGGGGAACACATCCCAAAATATTTTTAAAAAAGGCCACCAGGGACGCCCTGGATTTAGAATCATGAAAGACAACTCAACATAACCCATCCCGATTATAAATCAACCAATCGAATTCCAAGTGGCACCATTATGCTGCCGTACGTTAGGTTCTCGTAGATTAACGTTCCTGATCACTACGGCATATAACGACAGTTCGGCTCAAGACGTGACACGGCTCAGGACATACATGGCCCAAAATTAACATATCCAGTACAATAATCCGAATGACACCATTAAGCTCCCGTACGTTAGGTTCCCGTATATCAACGTTCCCCATCACTACGGCATATAGCGGCAGTTCGGCTCAAAACATGATACAGCTCAAGACGTAACACGGCTCAGGACATACAGGACCCAAAATTATCCATACTCGACACAACAATCTGAATGGTACCATTATGTTCCCATACATTAGGTTCCCGTACATCAGCGTTCCCCAATCACTACGGCGTACAGTGGTTGTTCAGCTCAAGACGTGACACGGCTCAGGACATAACACGGCTCAAGACGCACATGGCCCATTGTCAACACCCCCACAACGGTTTACACAGGTGGACTCTAATATGCCAAGATGCAAGTGACAATGCCCATTATGTGAAATATGGATTTCAAGTGCAACAATTTATAGCATGGCATTAACATGTCAAGATTCATGGTACAACGCGCAAAGTATAAGGTACAAGTATGTGAAGCACAAGCTATAATTCTCAAGATATGATTCCAATATGATAGCATGGATTCTAAATCATCATATATTCTCTTAAAAGCACTAATCAACTAATTCAAACTAATAATCATATAGAACTCGGGTCTTATAGCGATAGGTACCCAAACACAATTAACAAATTTTAAGGCCAAAACCAAGTATTAAATTAAAAGAGCCCACAAAGTTTTGGGGTATCTAGACTTGGAATAAAGCTATGATTTTTATACACCATTTAGATAGAAATATTATCTACAACTCTCATGTTTAACACCAAGGCCAAATCATAAGACAAATGGGTGAACATTTTATCCTAAGCAAAAACAGTTCAGCACTTTCTCCAGATTTCTACCCAAAATTATGCTTCTGTTTCTCTCGGTTTTGGGGTATTAAATGATGTCCAAATGAGCCCATTTGTTAGTATGTTCTAGTTTAACATGTCCCCTACAAGTTTCATGTTTAGAGCTAAGGGTAGTTGTTTGAAACAAGTTTGACTTTTTGACCATTTTAAAACGTAGGTTCTGTCAGCAACCAAAACTCAGCCGAGCTGGTTTTGGACAGAGGATTTAAAATGGTTTTGGGGTATCATCCCGAGGCTTTGAGCTCTGAAGTTTGGGCAGAAACGACATCAATATGTTAGCTACAATATCCATGTAGACCACGTTTGTAATAGATCACTAAAAATAAGTGTTTTGGGCTATATAAAAATATGTGACAGAACGTTTCTTAGTGGCTGAAATTCAACAGAGAATTTAAAAGGGGTTTTCACCTATAAAACCTAACTATTTTGTTCTCATTTTTGGTGGTTAGATGGACATACATTGCATCTACAACTTGTATGTTTTGACCAAAGTTTGGATCTCATTTTAAGCTAGGGTTTCCAAGTCAGTAAGGTTAACTGATTAGAAAATGACACACTTTGGTAAAATTGCAATATCTTGAGTTCTGGTTATGCAAATGAGTTGAAACCAACTTTGGATGAAAGATAGCATAAAAATATAATTCTGAAAACAAAATTCATGCTTATATCAATTTTCTACATTGAGTTATGGTATTTCAAATTTCAGGGAAGAAACATCAAAGTCCTTAAAAATCAAGCCTCTTAGGGTTTAGATCTTCTACTCATGCCATGTCCAATTTTTGTTCCATTTCTTTGCATGCTTGTGTTTGAAACTTCAATATCAAGGCTCCATCACACTTAGATGTCATAAATATCAAAGATAACAACATACAACAACATCTCATAACATTCACAAACATAACAGCCCCAAAATTCCAACTACGACGTCTTTTCGGTTTGATTTCGATTCTCGATTTTTAGAGTGTTTAAAGGGATGGGCCGAGGGATATTTTGAGTGATATTAGATACAAGGTTTAGAGGTTTTACTTACATGTTTGGGAGATCAAAAGATGGTGGAGGATGGATTAGGACTTAGTTTTAAAACCATGGTCTCCAAAGACCCCACTTTTTGGATCCCTCCTTCTTCTTCTACTTCTTTCTTATCTCAAATCCTCAAGAACACTCAACCCACTCTTTCTCTCTCCATATGCACGAAATTTTGAAGGGGAGTGAGTGGTGTTTGGCTTGGTTTAAGTAGGCAAAGGTTAGGGGACAAAGGGGAGACAAGAAATTAATTAAGGTACTCTTTTGTTTCCTTTCTTCCCCACACATCACATGGGCTGATTAATGTAGTTCAAGCTTTGAGGGGACAAGAAATCAGATTTGGTAAGCTAAAAGTAGCTAGGTGGCTGTTTGGGGGACAAAAATCTGATCCCCCATCAATCAAGCGATTTGTCTCGGTTTTCATGCCCCTATTGTGCAAGAAATTACATTAAAAGTTAATTTGATTTATCTTTTTGGTGTATTTTCCTACTGAAACATATTATATTAATATATTTATGAGAAATATAGTATTTTCATGTATTAACATAGTTTTCATAGCAATTGATTAAATAGATGTAGTCTTTCAAGTCAAATTAAGCTGTTTTGGCAATATAGGGCTTTTTGACTTATTTTGTTGTGTATGAATTTCAATAATAATTTGTTTTCTTTTGTTGACTTATATCCCTATATTATTATGTATATTACTTTTTTTATCAAGTATGGGATCATCATAAGGCTTCATTTAATACCTTTCTTATCATTTAAAGCTAAAAAGAAAGCAAAAAGTCACTTTTTGGCACATTTCCCAAGGTGGTCGGCCACTAAGGGGTATTTTTGGCATTTTTCATGTTAATTTGTCTTTTACTACTTAATTGTGCTTAAATCTTTGATTTAAGGTATCCATATGTCCAAATTTAGATTTTTAAGACTTTTTGCTGTACTATGGGCAAAATGGTCATTTTACCCTATTTATGAGAATTTTGATTTTTAATTTATTATTTCATGATATTTACTTAATTTAGAATGTTAGGAGACTCTCTAAATGTTAAGGCTTTGTTGCCTGAGTTTTGAACCTTTTTAATGTTTTCGGGCCGAACTTTAGAGTTTTCGATTCGAGTTAGGGTTCTGAACTACTTCTGTATTCTATAGTCTCGTGTACTATCTGTCACTAACACTAGGGTCTGAGCAGGGTCATTACATGGGTCGTTATTAATTGGGTTGTTCCAATTAGGGTCTGTACCGGGTGTACTATCTGTCACTAACACTAGGGTCTGAGCAGGGTCATTACATAGGTCGTTATTAATTGGGTTGTTCCAATTAGGGTCTGTACCGAGTTGTTACAAACTATCCCTGTTAAACAAATTTCATCCCTGAAATTTTTCCTCGTACTTCATCGCATGGAAGGTTAAGGATAATTTACTAACATTGTGTCTTCTCGTTCTTCACAATTGTGTCTTTTATTACTTGAGTTATTCTTGTCCTACTTAACACTTTAAATTAATTATTACATAATCTTCAAGTATCGTAACACATAACCAGCTAGCCCCAAAAAGTTCGTATCTCTGTCACGTTAGTTAGCCTCTTCCCATTAACTGTTGCTTCTACTTCTGCTGATTCCACTTGAATTTCTTCTCTAAATATAACTTGACCTAAAAACATCAGTTGGTCGAACTAATACTCACACTTTCCTGATTTTACACATAACTTGTGCTTTCTCAGGATCTACAAAAAAAATCTTCAAATGTTTCATGCGTTCCTCTTCACTTCGAGAATATAACCGAATATCGTTTATCAACATAATTACAAATTGGCGTAGAAAGCTTCTGAACACTCGATCCATCAGGTCCATAATCACAGCAAGTACATTTATTAAACCGAAAGGCATCACCACAATTTCATAATGCTCGTAACTAGTCCTAAAGGAATTCTTGGGTATATCTGACTCTTGTACTTTCAATTTATGGTATCATGACCCCAGTCTATCATTGAGAATACGTTGGCTCCAAAACACCATTTACATCGAGTACGACTTCCACAAGCGATTATATGTCTCTAAACTATCCCACCACTGAAGCTGATTTCGAACATTCTCCACTTCTGTCTGGAAAGACTGTCACTCTACTGAAAACCAGATCATTGCCATATTCAAACCTACATCGAAGACTACTTCCCGATCGACTATCAAGATTAACACCGCCACTTGAACCTAATGAGTCACTAGGGCTAAACATACCACACAGACTAAACGCACCCTAGGTATATGCTTACTCATACGAATCTAATCACTACCTCGTCACATATTTCCTTCACATATGTCGCGCCCCGAAACCCAGGGTCACGTGAACAACCACCAAACACCAGTTTTACAGAAAATAGGTTTTTTAACATTCAAATCCACCTGTTGAAAACAAAGGAAAACCCAAAATGCATCTCTCATAAGCAGTAAACATCATGTATAACATGCAAAAGTATATCACCTTACGGCGTACAAAATTGCCTTCAGGAATAGGCATACCAAAAAGGAAAACTATAAAAGTCTTCCGCCACCACAAGCATCACCAGAGCTACACC
>JAUMHN010299716.1:0-18591 GCA_032360265.1 Heliamphora ciliata
ATGAATCAAAATAACGAATATTAAATATATGCAAATTAATAATTATTTCAGGATTAAGAGGATAAGCACTATTCATAATAACCCTGGGGTGTGGATTAATATATATAGTCAGTATAAAATTAATTACCCCAAATAACCCGTTCAATTCACACAAAGTATACTAGCACTGAGAGCCAGAACAATAGACAACGCTATTATCTAATCCCCATAACCTAAACAGACATACTAAAATTCTGAGCTGCAGTCGTATCGATGGTATGCCCATTTCCAAAACTGTGAACATAAAACTTATTTTCTACAAGAACCTAAAATCTGATCTTCTCTGTGTAAGCCGTACTCTACACACCAGATTAAATACTATAAAGAATATTAGACATCCATGCATAACCAAGAAATAATATACATATATTGCTTATAAAGATTCTCATGAAATGAAAAGTTAATTTTATTAAAAAATAAAATAAAATACTAAAAATATAGTTTTCAGTATACCAACCCTAAAACTTTAAGGAGGTATCGTCAATCTCAATTTTTCGAGACGTAAATTCGGTCAATAATTAATATTCATCATATAAATAATATCGTTATCCAACTCACCGGGAATATAGACTCATATAAGATCGCACGCTTTGTGAATCAAAACAACAAATATTAAATTTATACAAATCAATAATTATTTCAGGATTAAGAAAATAAACACTATTCATAATAACCATGAGGTGTGAATTAATTTATATATTTAGCATAAAACTAATTACCCCAATGTGTCCCGTTCAATACACACAAAGTGTACTAGGACAGAGAGTTGAAACAATAGATGACGCTATTATCTATTTCTCGTAACCAAGATAGGCTTACTAAAACTCCGTACTACAATCGTACCGATGGTATGTCTATTTTCATCTAAACTGTGAATATAAAACTTATATTTTGCAAGACCCTAAAATCTGATCTTTTGTGTGCAAGCCGTACTCTACACACCAGATTAAATACTATACAGAAAATTGGACATCCATGCATAACATTAAAAAATAATATACATACATTACTCATAAAAATTCTCATAAAATAGAAAATTAATTTTGTTAAAATAAAATTAAATACTAAAAACATAATTTTCAGTATATCAACCTTAACAATCCCCCACTTATACTCAAAATCATGTTGTCATACATCTGACTTCTATGCCCTCAATATGACTATAAAAAGTCTTAACCGGTAAGCTTTTTGTAAAAGGATCTGCAAGGTTGTCTCCTAATGCAATCTTGGCCATAACAACATCACCCATCTATACAATTTCTTGTATCATGTGATATTTATGCTCAATGTATTTTTCTTTCTTGTGGACTCTTGGTTCCTTCGAGTTTGCAACCGCTCTGCTATTATCATAATAAAGTGTAATAGCCGATTGAATTAAAAGTACCACATCTAGATTCAACATGAAGTTCTTGAGCCAAATGGCCTCCTTGGCTGCTTCAGGAGTTGCCATGTACCCGACCTCTATGGTGGAATCAGCAACGCAGGATTACTTAATACTCCTCCAACTAATAGCTCTACTTTCTAAGGTAAACATATATCCTGAGGTAGACTTACGAGAATCCTTGTCAGACTGAAAATCTGAGTCTGTGTACCCCAAAGGTACTAGATTGTCTGTCTGGTACATCAACATATAATCCTTAGTCCTTTTCAGGTACTTGATAATATTTTTTACCGCAGTCTAATGTTCCTGTCCTGGGTTAGACTGGTATTTGTTAACCATGTCAATGGCAAAGCAGATGTCGGGTCTAGTGCAATGCATAACATACATGAGACTTTCTATTGCTGAAACATAAGGAATTGCCTTCATCTTCTCTATCTCATCGGGTGTCTTAGGACACTGATCATTGGATAGAGTGATTTAATGCCTAAAAGAGAGAAACTATTTATTAGAATCTTGCATGTTAAAACGAGTAAGGATATCATCGATATACTTTGCTTGTGATAAGGTCAATATCTTTTATTTCTGATCTCACATAAGTTTGATCTCAAGGATGTGACTAGATTCTCCCAAGTCCTTCATATCAAATTGCCCAGATAAACAGACTTTTACCGTAGATAATTTTCCTACATCGTTTCTGATGAGCAAGATGTCGTCTACATAAAATACTAGAAAAATTACCACGTTTTTGTCACGCTTCTTGTGCATACATGACTCATTTAGAATCTGATCAAAATCATAAGACTTTATAGCTTGATCAAATCGAGTGTTCCAAGACCTCAATGCCTACTTAAGTCCATAAATGAATCTTTTAAGTTTGCACAACATGTGCTCCTAGCTCTTTGCAATGAATCCGTCAGGTTGTATCTTATAGATGTGTCATCAAGATTTTTGTTAAGAAAAGCTGTCTTGACATCTATTTGTCAAATTTCGTAGTCGAAATGAGCAACAATTGATAAGAGAATCTGATAGACTTACGCATGGCTACCGGCGAAAAGATTTCCTCATAATCGATCCCTTCTTTCTGAGTGAACCCTTTAGCAGCAAGCCTAGCTTTGAAGGTTTTAACCTTTCCATTTGCTTCTCTCTTCCTCTTGTAGATCCATTTACATTCGATGAATTTTATCCATTTAGGTAGTTTTATAAGTTCCTAGACTTGATTAAAATACATAAATTTCATCTCTGAATTCATAGCTTTTTGCCAAAGATCTACATCTTTATCTTGAAGTGCTTCATTGTAGTTGTAGGGTTCGGTATCTAGTTATGCCATAATCTTATCAATAGACTCTTCTAAGAACATATACCGACCAGGTTGATGAACAACCCTCCCATAATAACTCTTTTAGCATTGAAGTAGAAACTTGTAAAACTACCCAAATTTGTATTTCAATAGGCAAAAACTTGAAGTGGAAACGCTCCTTTAGCATTGAAATAACTCTAAACTTCTCATAAACTTGAAATTCAACATTTTAAATCATGAAATCTCATACAAAAATCATGGAATAAATCCCGAATTATGTGCCCAACGTCCTCATATGCATACAATTCATGGATATATGACCTTAAGGTCTTACAAAACGGGTTTTCGCTAACCCAAATACATCCTTCAATGTAGTAAAAAGGATTACAATTACAATAATTAATTCTCAAAGGATTCTTCCAAAGAACATGTAATTCCTTAAAAAATGACCCAACTAGGTTCCTACTTCAGTCCACCTTACTCGGCGACTGGCTTCCCGTTATCACCTGGAATTGTTTATACAATATGAGTCGAGACATGTAGAAAATAGACTAAAAATGAACATACGCATGATATGCGGGGATGATTATGTGAATGCATACCAAATTTATTCGAAAACCAACCTCCGTTTATAGAAACTTCATTTCACATAATCGATTTTCTTAACACCAAAACGCCAATTTAAACACTTCTATTTTCTCAATTCTTTAGACATTTCTAACCAATTCAAGGTATTCACATCTCAAATTACATCAAACATTGCAACAATTTCAAAGATTTTCATACTTTCAGTCACTCCCAACCACTTAACCAAGTTTAGCAAACCTAATTCAATTCTTTATTTAATTAAGTACTAAACCCAGACGACGCCTATAGGCACAGGTAAAGTTATCCCAATCGGGCCACACGAGACCCAATGAATAAATAACCATTTTATGGCCTGATGCAGAGAGCACACATTTTCAATTTATCTAAAAAATATCGATGGGTGGGCCGCCAAAAGCACTCTTTTGAAAGGGGTTAACCCAATAGAAAGGCCTATACAAGCAAACGCAAGTTTTCGGTCTTTCATCGAGGAACTATTCGAGCCCAACCTTAATTATCTAATCAATTCATTCAATACCTTAATTAGATAATTCACATTAATACTAACACGAGTCCAACTGTCAAACCTAGCTCTCCTCGTCAAACCCAAGACAATTAGGATTAAAATCATCGACAATCACTAATTTTCTCATGTTTCTTACATTTAGGTTAAATTAGTTCAAAACCCTCAACCTATCATCTCATAGTTTTCATATTTCATCAAAACTCATATGATTTATACATAAATAGGTTAACACAACCTCCAATTTATCAAAAACCATGTCAATTTCATCATTTGAGTTAACCGACCCAAAAAGCTCCAAATTTATAAAAGTTTAATACAACCAGAACCTTAAATTCTCAACTCACAAATTAATATGCCTCCAACAACAAAACATGGTAGATCTAACATAAATCATTACTATGTTGGTGGTCTTGTTGGTCTTTCTTTTTGTTGACTCTGTCCATTTTGTGGAATGAGGAAAGTCAGTGAATGAGTGAAGTGTCTAGTACTGAATTCCTTCCGTCTCTTTCTTTATTCATGACTCTCTTTCTTTCAAAAGCTTGCTTCTTTTATCTGCTTGATCTTGTCTTGTTTCGCTCGACTTCGGAAGTCACTTGCTTCCGATACTGTTAGAAAGAACAGGAACTCCCATAGCTACCAAAACTACACTAACTGAGAAGTCAAAGCACTTAGTGAACTATAAGATAAGAAAGGAAGCACTCAAACCTAAGATTAATCATGCTTCAACATCAAACCCCAACGTATGGTTTCAAAAACATACTTTTCATGCCTTTTTGTAAATATAACAAAATATACAATTCATATATATCTAATGATCAAGATTAGTCTTAGAACCTACCTCTTGAATGACAAATCCACAAGAAAACGTAAGCTCCAACAATGTAAACCACCAACTGTTTGGTGAAAAAGGAGCTTCCAATGTGTAGATTGATCTGCCAACAGTCTATAATCAAGGGGAAGGCAAGAGATAGTCTTCAATAGTGGATAAGAGGAGCTCTAGGAAGCTCCAATGGAGTTTTTAAGGTTTAGGTTCGAGTTTAGAGAGAGAGAGAGAGAGAGAGAAAGGAATGAAGGAAAATAAAACATTTTAGCTCAACCCGTGACTTAAAGGTCTCACTATCGACACATCGCACAAGCGGACCCACGACTGCTCGAGTAGTCCCCTGTTATAGGCAACCTGAAGAAATAATTCATATATGGTTCGAATATTAATTTAAACACCTAAAAATTCTTCCAAACAACTCACAATAATTGTTCTCATGCACTACCAAGCATATAATTATCATCATCAAGCATTATTATGACCAAATTTCGATTCTTTCACACAATTAATTACTTTTCTATTTTTCATCGAAAATCCATAACAAGTTTTATTAATTATCAAAGTGAACAGGGACCGGGTCCTTATAACTTCCCCCCTTAGAGAATTTCGTTGCCAAAATTCAACATACATCAAGAGTTAAAAACTCAGGGTACTTCAAGCGAACTTCTAACTCCCGCTCCCATGTTGCTTCTTCAACACCATGATTAATCCACAAAACCTTTACATAGCGATGGTTCTCCCTCGTAAGATTTGCGCTTTGGTGTCTAGGATTCTCACTGGTCGCTCCTTATAAGTGATGTCATCCTCAACTCTCAACTTGGTCCAATCCAAAACATGTGAAGGGTCCGATTTGTATTTGCGTAATATGAACACATGGAATACATTGTGCACGGATGCTAGCTGTGGTGATAAGGCAAGGTGTAGACACCCTAATTTGACCAAGCCGAATCTTAGGCATCCGTCTCGAATGTGCTCTAATGACGAAAATATGATAATCATGCTCTCAAGTAAGAAAAACCAAGAACTCGGTTCAAAACAAAAAAAAAAACACTTTGGCCGTGACATTTATATCGTGGTCACCACCTTTTTGCAAACCCTAAATCAGGCCATGACTTCCTTTGTCATGGTCGCATCCTTTTGAACCTAGCTGCGACTTTTAAAAGTCGCGACTATCCTTTTCATCACCATAAAGGTAGCGGCCATCACTGTGTAAAAGCAAAAAGGTAGCGATCGTCACTTTTACCCATTTTTGGACAGATGACAGCATTCTAGAGGGGGTCTGTGTTGCCCACTTTGCCTATAAATAGGCGTCGTTTTTAAAAAAAAATAGAGAGAGAAAGAAGAAAGACCTGGATACCAAAACTCTGTCCAAATTCTCCCCCACCCGATATTCTCTCATCCATTTCATACTTTTCGAGCCTTGTTCGTGTTCTTGCTTGAATTGAGGGAGTTCTTGGAGCTCGTATCGGCTTAGAGATAGCCTATTCTCACCCCTGAGGAGCCATTCAAGGTAGATATCCGTACGAGATAACCTTAGGAACCACGACTCTTCTATAAACCCTCATTTTCTTCTCACAAGGGTGTCGTTGATGAAGGTTTTTATTTTTTTCATTGTCTATTTATCATTCATTTCAATCTAAGTATTGTTCCTTCAAGTTTTCGTTATAAATAGTGTATTTGTAGCTCTTTGTTTTCTATATTTAGTGCCATTTTTATTTTGTTTCGACGCTCACAAGTACACTGAGCACATCAAAAACTTTATGAAGTTCTAAAACATGACGGCCGCGACCTTCTAGTGTTACGGCTGCATGTTTTGTTAAATCTACAGTTACGACCGTGACCTATTTGCGCATGATCGATACACTTGCGCCTTAAATATACACGGCCGCAACATTTTATTGTTACGGCTGCAACATTTGTTCAGAGGCTAAAAACATGAAAACTCCTTTCAAACCTCTTTGATATTCATTTGTTTCAAAGTTTTCTCCCTTTTTCTCACTCTGTTTAGCATTTTCTCTTTTCTGTAGCTAAATTTATGTTCTTGTTGTGTAATGAATGGTAGATCTAGCCTAGATCAAAGGAGTTGTGATCTCCATTCTATACACCTCCATTCTTATGTGTTTTGTGGTTATAAAGATATAATGGGCACGATCTTTTAATGTCATGGCCATGTGTTTTGCAAAAATCATAGTAACGGCCACGTTTAGTTTCTAACGGCCGCAACATTGGTTTCCATACATGTCACGGCTGCTACATGCCTTTGCTACGGTCGTGAGGTTTTGTGATACCAGTAACATGAAAAATGTATTTTATACGCTCTGTTATCTTCTTTTAACAACTTTTGCTTTATGCTTTGAGTTATTGTTTGCATATAGGATGAAAGACAGTGATTCTAACCTAGAATGAATGGGTTATGGTTTATGTCAAGTATATCCTGTCTATTTGAGTCTATTTTAGGCCTTGTATGTTAAATATGCCCTTTCTGGACCCTTAGAAAGCATTACTGCGACTTCTATTTGTCACAGTCGTGAGCCTTTTCATTCTTTTTCTTGCGGTAACCTTATATTTGTCACGACCGCATGTTTTGTGACTTATTTTATCACGCCTATAACATTTGTTGCTATGGCCAAGAGTTTTTATGCATGTCCAGTGGTTTAAAATAGTTATTGAGTTTTCTCTGTTTATTTTATCTAGCCTGCTTATAGCATGTCAGAGGCAAAAACTTTTGTTGCATGACCCTTAGGTCCTCGTTTGTTCATTTTATCGTTTACTCACATGTTTTTCGCTTTGCTTTGCTCAAACGATACGTGTGACATATCTAGAATAATAACTAAGTTGCATGCGCTACGATCATAGTTAGAATTTTATTTCTTTGCTTGCTTTTGCTTGAACTCTCTTTAATTACCTATTCTATTTATGTTACCTTTAAAAAGGTTACAGCAAGAACGAATATTGACAAAATAGAGTCCAACCTTACGGTTAGGCGAAAAGAGTGCCTAACACCTTCCATTTTCGTACATTAGGCCCCGAACCCTCTTTTCCTCTAGTTACGTTTTTAAAAGACTTGTAGCCTTCTTTTCATTTTTTTAAAATTTTTTTTCAAAAATCAAGTGACGACTCTATTTTTCTAAAAAGGGTGCTCGAATATCTTAGATTTTCTTGTTTTGAAAATAAAAGAATATTTTTCTAAAAACAATAGATATTCGGTGCATCCCACATGACCAAAACACCTGTAGCTTTTCTTACGACTCTGTTGGGGACTAATTTAAAAAAAAAAAAAAATCACAAGGCTTAACTTGAATGCCAATGGTTCTTGTTGTAAATTTTTTATCGGTATTCACATTTGTATTTACATATTTGTGTGCTTGGTTGTAAAACCCCCGTTCTGCTTACCCGACACGCCGGTCAGTTTACTGCCTAGGGATTATGTCGGGGAAGCCAACAAGCTTTCTGGCCACATGCTTCTATAGATATGACAAAAAGAGTTATTGCGTACCGTTTGACCATGCCTTGAACCATTCTTGGCATTATGAGGTATATTCTTGATTTTATTCAGAAGGTATGCTGAGTGAAGACTTACTAGCCTTTTCATGTGCATATAGTTTCTTAGAATCTTTTTTTTAGGATCAGTGAATCTTTTAGAATTACGTGATATTTCTTTTCGTGGATGCTTTTGTTTGTTATTTAGGCATTATAGACCTGGGCTGTAGACCCCAATCTAGTTCTCCCGAATGGACAAGAAGATGGAGTAGAAGATAACCTTTGGGATTTGAATGTGAGCACCGAGGGAGTCCAACAAGCAGTTGCACAGTTCGTTCAGTCGGGATTCTCGAAAATCTTAGTCACGAAGGAATCGATTTTTCCTGATAAGGTCGACAAACTGAAGAAGATTTTGAGGAAAGCCCGAGGAATTAAGGACTACATGTTGGATGTCGAGGAACTTTGTCTGTTCCCCGATGCTAAGCTTCTTGAGAAGTTTAAAATGCCCGATATGGAGAAATTTGACAGGACCGAAGATCCAAGAATCCATCTAAAAATGTATGTGGAAACTCTATCGCCAATGGGTATCAGTGACTAGTTAAAAGCTTAGCTCTTCCAACGGTCTTTGTCCGGAGTTGTTCAAAAATAGTTTCTGTCTTTGGATACTGCAAAGACGAGAACCTGAGAGGACATTGCTACTGCATTTGTCAAACAGTATAACTACAACATCCAGCTCAATGATACCACTCGAAAACTTGAGACTACCCGACAGAAGGCCAAAGAATCTTTTGTTGAGCCTCTGACCTGATGGAGTGCTGAGGAAGCTAAAATAACGAATTGACGCACTGAAAAGGATCAAGTGAGAATGGTAGTAAAGTATCTGATCACACAACTGTTGCTGACGTAGCAAGTTTTTGATGCCGGGATACAGATAGAGGACGCACTACAGTCTAGGGATATCGAGAAGGGAGAACCGAGTTAAAGAACTATTCAAAAGCTATATGCCAATAATCCGAACAATGCCACTAATGTTGTGAACCAAGGCTATGAAGTGAACCTACTAAATTTCAACTCGAATCAAGCTAGCCCATCTGTCCAGCCAGCTACCCAAAATTAACCTCGAAACCAAAAGAGTGTCTTCACCGAACTCATCGTACAATTGACTTCTATTTTGAGCGGTTGATCGAGAGGGGTCACCTAAAGCCTTTAGAGGCGACCCCGCTTCCAAACCCTTTACTGCCCAGATATAATTCTATCCAGTACTATGCCTTCCACCAAGGGTACGGTTATTTAATCAACAACTACATGAGGCTCCGGCATGAGATCTAGGATTTGATAGACAACAAGGTGATTCCTTCACCAACTACTGTTCAGAAAAGAAATGTTACCACCAACCCTCTGCCAAATCATGCAAATCAGCAAAATGTGAGCGCCATTGAAAGAGGGTCGAAAGGTTTAGATCCCACCAAATTCATAATCTCTGCAATAGAACAGAAGCCGATTGTAGATTTGCCGTCTGGTCATGAGGTGATATTGATTAACGACCTTATTTAGGATTTGATTAGTGATGGTCTTGATAACTTTTTGATCATTATCGCCTATGAAGAAGAAGTTTCTCTCCTTGTCAATGGTGATGATGAGGAGGATGAAGAAATTAAGCATTTGTGGGAGGAATTAGCCCGTCGTGAGGCATTAGATGAGTTGGAGAAAGCAGGGATTGACATCTAATGATATATCTCGATTGTTCTGAGCAATGATGCCGCCTGGCATTAAGGGGCAGCTTGGTATGTTGAAGCCAACCCGAGTTTTAGAACAGAAGAGATAGGGAAGACAGTATCAGAGATAGGAGAGTCCTCAAAGGAAAAAGAGATTGACAGTAAAAGTAAGCAGGAAGAAGACTCACCAATCGGTAAGGAAACCAAGGAGAAGAAAAGGGAAGAAAAGGAAGAGAATTCACCCCACGTGAATTTGTTAGGAACCACATGTTTTGTGTTTGACCATTCCGTATACATCGTTCCTCTTCATGAGCCAAAATCGAAAACACCTCTACCCGAGGAGCCAGTCTTATGCTCTCTTGAAGTAGAATACCAAGAAGGGAACAATATGCGGGAGTTAGAAGAGATAGGGCAGAAATTCATAGACATAGAATACGATGAAAGAGAGGATGTGCCAGAATGGCACTCGATTATCGAAGAACCATATGACCATGGAGACCCGTGGGAACCTTGGGGCCCTCTCTCACCATATAATTAGAAAGATCCATTTGATGGGATATCACTACCACAACTTTTTGAACTAGAGACTTGTTGGCCAAACAAGGCTTCAATAATCGATTTTGATGATAATAAATCTATGTATTTAATTGTGCATATTGAGATTGTTTACAGGACATATATGCTTAGCACAATCCAAGATACAAAGTGGAAGCTATGACGCAAAATTTCAAATCAAGTTCTTTGATGACAATTTTTTGATACAAATGCAAGGCTTGAAGAAGGTTTGAAGAACAAAATGTAAATTTTATTTTTAAGATCCTTGTACATTCATTTTATCTCTTGAATATTTCTTTGAAACTCATAAAAATCCTAAAAGTCATAAAAATATTTTTTCCAACTCAAAAGGAGATCAAAATATCTTGAAAAAATAAAAATTTGAATTTTTAATGATCCAGTCGACAGAGAATTTATATCCAGTCGACTGATTGAGTTGGCCATAATAGAATTTCAAATCTAAAGCAGTTAAGTCGACTGACCCTTGGGGTCTAGTCGACTGAACTCAAGTTTAGTCGATCAAACAAGTTTCATCAGTCGACCGAACAGGTGTAAATTTGAATTTTTGCTGAAAACGGCTAGTTTGAACTTACCTTTTTTAGCCCAACGGCTAGTTAGATTTTGAGACCTATAAATAGAGCCCTTGTGCTCTTGTTTTACTCACTCAAAGTCTTTCAAATATTCTCTCATATACAATCTCTTTATGCTTCAATTCTTGAGCTTTTCATTCATATTTTTGTGAGAAAATCATTAGAGTTCTTGTTGAGCTTCATTGTTATATTTCTTGAGAAGTGAGTTTAGAGCTTTCATTGTTTGTACTCATTTGCTCATCCATTGAGCGTTCTTTGTACACTCTTATATTATTCTTGTTATTATATTGTATTTGAGAAAGGTGTTTATCAAAATAGGCTAATCCATCTACAAGGATTTGGATGCTTGAGAAATGTTCATTCTTAAGAAGAGGCTACTCCATATAGACTAAGGAAAGAGGCTCCTCCGTCTATTGAAGGAGAGGTAGTAAGAAATTCTCATAGCGGTTGGCTTGAGGCAATGACGTAGGCCGTTGCGCTGAACCTTGTAAAAATCTTGGTGTTCTTTTTTCTTGCTTGCTCATTTCTTTTATTTTCTTTATTACTTGTTGTTACATCACATACACTTGCACTTGAATTATTTATTTTTATTTCTCGCATCCTTTAAGGCTAGAGAGTTTTGAATATTTTAATTTCTTTTTGTAAGAAACATTGCGAAATAAAATATTCTTATATTTTAATCAAGAAGCCATATTTAAAAAAAGGTATACTTGCAAATTAAAATTAAAAACCACAGTTATATTTTATATTGTTAGAACAAGAATATATGAAAAAATTAGAAGTTACTTATGAAGTGCAAAAGAAATTAATTTTAATTAAAAGTTACTTATGAAGTACAAAAGCAATTAATTTTAATTAAAAGTTACTTATGAAGGCACATAAGATGTTACTTATGAAGGCGAAAGAAATATGAAAAAATTAGAAGTTACTTACGAAGGCACATAAGATGTTAAAGACTCTAGGATTAATAGATTAATTAGTGATTATGAAAGTTTTAAGATGCATGAAGATGAAACTTATCAATCTTATGAGCTTTTGAGGAAAGTACTCAAAACCTTGCCACCTATATGGGAAGGTAAGACTACAGCCATATCTGAGGCAAGAAATCTAAGGGTGATGATCTTGGATGAACTAATTGGCTCACTATTGACCTATGAGCTCAAGATAAATAAAAGAGTCAACAAACGAAGTAAGGCCAAAAAGTCCATTGCTCTCAAGACTTCAAAAGATAGCTCCAGTGATGAAGACAAGGAAATCAATGATGATGACATGACCCTTATCACAAGAAGATTTGGAAAATTCCTCAAACGAGACAAAAGGCTTTCAAGAAAATTTCGAGGTACAAAGTTCGACAAAGGAGACTCAAGCAAACAAGACCTCAAGAAAGAACCACTCACTTGCTACAATTGCAACAAGATTGGGCACATCAGGCCGGAATATCCTTTACTCAAAACGGACTCAAAGAAGAAAAAAAAAGCCATGAAAGCAACCACGTGGGATGACTCAGATTCAAATGAGTCAAGCACTAATTCAAGCGATGAAGAAATGGCCAAGTTCTGCTTGATGGCAAGTATAGATGAAAAGGTTAGTTCTCATTCAAATTCATGTAATGAATCTTGCTCGTCTTATACTATGCCTTCATACGAAGAACTTAAAAATAAAAATTATAACTTACATAAAAATCTTTTGAAATTGAAAAAGAAAAATTTAAAATTAAAAAATGAAAATAAAAGTTTTTCTAAAGAAATTGAGGAATTAAAAATTTTAAATGAAAATACAAAAAATAAAAAAGAAAATATTTCTAAAGAGCATGGTTTACAAATTGAATGTTTGGAAAAAGCAAAACTTATCTTAAAGGTTTTAATAAATTAACAAAAAATTTTGAAAATGAGATTTCAAATTTAACAAAAGAAAATGATAGGTTAAGAAAAGAACTCACAAACTTAAAAGATAAAAATATTAAAAATAATGTCTCTTGTGAACTAAAAAAAAAAGTGGAAGACTATTCAAAAATTATTTATAAATTCACAAATGGAAAAGAAAATTTTGAAATACTTTTAGGAACACAAAGAAGATCATTAAATAAAGAAGGAATTAGATACAATGGAGAAGTAAAACTCAAATCCAAAAATTATTTTGTGAAAGAATCAAAAAGCTTTTCAAACGCATTTTTTAAAAATGCTTATGAGAATGCAACTTGTTTTCAATGCAAAAGAAAAGAATATATTAAATTTGATTGCCCACTAAAAAGAAATAATGGGGTTACAAAAATGGTTTGGTGAATAAAAGAGACTAATCCTATAGGACCCAAAAAGAATTGGGTACCAAAGAAAATCATTTGAATTGTTTTGTAGGTATGTTTGAGATCTTCATCATCAAAAGAAAGATGGTATTTGGGTAGTGGATGCTCAAGACATATGGCGGGCGACAAGACTAAATTCTTAACCGTAACACCTAAGGATGGAGGCCATGTAACATTTGGAGACAACGCAAGAGGTAAAATTATTGGTATAGGTAAGGTCGGTAAGGATTCTTTCTTATCTATTGATAATGTACTCCTAGTCGATGGTCTCTAACATAATCTACTTAGTAATAGTCAATTGTGTGATAAAGGTTATAGTGTAAAATTTCTGCATGATACATGTGTTATTGAAAACAAAGAAAATAATCAAGTTTTATTTGTGGCAAAGAGATTTGAAAATATTTACACTATCGATTTTGAAAATCTACATTCTCAAAATGTTAAATGCTTTTCTGCTGTAAATGAAACTAGTCTGTTATGGCATAGGAGACCAGGTCAGCTAGTATGGATCTTCTATCCAAACTTGTCAAGAAAAATTTGGTTAAAGGCTTCCCTAAGACTAAATTCATCAAAGACAAAATTTGTGATGCTTGCCAATTTGGTAAATAAGCCAAAATAAGTTTTAAAAAAATCAAAATTTCTATAAATAGGCCACTACAATTACTCCATCTTGATTTATTTGCTCTTATGAAACCCCAAAATCTTGGAAGAAAAGCATATTATTTTGTCATAGTTGATGATTTTTCACGATATACATGGGTTTTATTTATTGCATCAAAAGATGAAATATATCATGTATTTACCAAATTTTGTAAGAAAATTTAAAATGAAAATGACTATTCTATTCTACATATTCGTAGTGATAAAGGAAGAGAGTTTAAAAATAAAGATGTTAAAAAATTTTGTGACCAAAACAGAATTTCTCATAATTTTTCTGCACCTCGAACTCCCCAACAAAATAGGGTTGTAGAGAAGAAAAATAGATCTTTACAAGAAATGGCACGCACTATGTTAAATGAACACAAAATTTCTAAATATTTTTGGGCCGAGACAGTTAATACTGGTTGCTATATAATGAACCAAGTTTTTATAAGATATCATTTAAACAAAACTCCTTATGAGCTATGGAATGGTAAAAAGTCCAACATTTCTTATTTTCATGTTTTTGGATGCAAATGTTTCATTTTAATTGATGAAGATTAATTGGAAAAATTTGAATCTAAATCTGATGAAGGAATATTTCTTGGGTATGCTACAAATAGTAAAGCTTATAGAGTTTATAATAAGAGAACTATGACTTTAGTTGAATCCATTCATATAACTTTTAATGAAGCTTACCCTTTCTCTTCTAAGATTTCATTGGATGATGATTTAGACATTAATAAAGGAATGGAAGAAATGCAAATCGAGGAGGACAGAGGTAAAAGCATAAAGGTTGATGATGAACACATAGACTTACCAAAAGAATGGAAAGCAGTGAAGGATCACCCTATGGATCAAATCATAGGTGAACCTTCATGAGGTGTAAGTACTTGATCTTCATTGAAAAACATTTGTGATCATCTTGCATTCTTTCACAAGAAGAACCTAAAAATATAACTGAAGTATTAAAAGATGAATCTTGGATAATAGCTATGCAAGAAGAATTAAATCAGTTTAAAAGAAATGAAGTTTGGAATTTAGTTCCTAAGCCTAAAGATAATGAAATAATTGGAACTAAATGGGTTTTTAGAAATAAAAAAGATGAAAATGGTATTGTTGTCCGAAACAAGGCTAGGTTAGTTGCACAAGGCTATAATCAAGAAGAAGGAATTGATTTTGAAGAAACATATGCAACTGTAGATAGGATGGAAGCCATTCGCATGTTATTACCATACGCAACATATAAGAATTTTAAACTCCTTCAAATGGATGTAAAAAGTGCTTTCTTAAGTAGTTTTATAAATGAGGAAGTGTATGTTGACCAACCACCTGATTTTGAAGATTATAATGATCCAAATCATGTATTTAAATTAACAAAAGCATTGTATGGTTTAAAACAAGCTCCTCAAATTTGGTATGAAAGACTAAGTAATTTTTTGTTAGAAAATAGTTTTACAAGAAGAAAAATAGACACAATTTTATTTATTAAAACTAACAAAAAGACATGCTTATTGTACAAATATACGTAGATGATATCATATTTGGTGCTACTAATGAGAATTTGTGTAAGGAATTTTCTGTATGCATGCAAAAAGAGTTTGAGATGAGCATGATGAGAGAACTCACGTTCTTTCTTGGACTCCAAATCAAGCAAGCAACAAATGGAACTTTCATCAACCAATCAAAGTACGTACGTGAGTTGCTCAAGCGTTTCAAGATGGAAGATGAAAAAATTTTGAGTACTCCAATGAGTCCCTCAACTAAACTTGACAAAGACGAGCAAGGGAAATCAGTAGACACTAAGCTCTACTGAGGTACGATTGGTAGTTTACTTTATTTAACTGCAAGTAGGCCTGACATAATGTTTAGTATATGTATGTGTGCAAGTTATCAAGCATGTCCCAAAAAATCACACTTAATTGCTGTAAAAAGAATATTAAGATATTTGATTGGCACAATAGATATAGGCTTATGGTATCCTAAATTTACTTCTTTTGAAATGATTAGCTATTCTGATGCGGACTTTGCTGGTTGCACAATTGACCGTAAATGCACTAGTGGCACATGTCATTTCTTAGGAAAATCAATTGTCTCTTGGTTTTCAAAGAAACAAAATTCTGTAACCTTATCTACCGCTGAAATCGAATATGTGGCTGCGGGTAATTGTTATGCATAAATTCTATATATGAAACAACAACTTCATGATTTTAAATTAAAATATGATGTGATACTGATTAAATGTGATAATACAAGTGCAATAAACATTTTTAAAAATCTAATTTTGCATTCACGAATAAAGCATATTGAGATACGACATCATTTTCTTGGTGATCATGTACAAAAAGGTGATATATTTTTAGAATTTGTGAGTACTAGTGAACAATAGGCGGATATCTTTACTAAACCTCTTAATAAAGATCGCTTTATCATTATTAGACGAGAATTGGGCCTAATGCATATACGTGAGATTGTATAATCTTAATTCAAGAAAATTTTTAACGTAAAATTAATTTTGTTCATCTCAAACTTTACTGGAAATCAAAAACAATGAAGCTACACTGACCAGTCGACTAAACCCCTTTTCCCAGTCGACCGAACCAATTTTTCTCAGTCCAGTCGACCGAACATACCACTTCAGTCGACTGAACCTTCGAGGATTTCAAAAAACTGAAAAGCCGAACTGCATTTAACCCCTGTTATTTCATTTTATACCTCTTGGCTTCTCTCTCCTAGAGCACGAAATTATTTTGTTTTTGTCTTAAGAAACGCTCCATCTCAACCACATTTCTCACACCATCTTTCACCTCCTTAAATCTTCCATTTTCATCTCTCAAAACCCTTCAATGGCACCTAGGGTTAGAGGAGGCAAGGGTAAAACCCTTGCTAAAGATGATCCCACCGGCGAGAATGACCAATGGTTCAACTCGAGTAAAATCGAAATTCTCTACAAGCACCATCTCCAATCTCTAGATCCTATGTTTGGCAAGATTGTTAACATGAGATTCTTAAATTCCTATTTTCCTCGTGTCTTACGTCTTTTCAATAGAATGGGTTGGGCGCCATATTTCTTCTATCAACCAAAGGGCGTGTTTACTCAACTTACACGATTATTTTATGTCAATCTTTCACAAGAACTTTCACCAAATCCAAATGACCGTTTCATTAGCTTCACTACGTATCTTTATGGGAAAACTTATAAATTTTCCGATAAAGATATCGCAAATCTTTTTGGAATGGGTCGGGGAGATTTTGTGTGTCCACAAATTTCCTCCCAATCATGGATCATGACCTAAGACTTTACTCCAGAAACCTTTTTGCCTATGGCCATGACCGACCCTCCTACGAATTTTGCTTTCACTCCATCATATTCACAACTTACCCTATAGGCCAAAATTCTTCACTTAATCATTACATACAACATTTGGCGTCGTAGTGGTTCTCGCACCTACATTTCATATTTTGATTGTTACATATTGTGGTGTATCTATATGGAGAAACATCTTGATCTTCTCACCTTAATCTGTTAATGGATGCTTGCCAAAGAAAGAACCAAACGCCATATTCTTCCATATGGAGGTTTTCTCACACCTCTTTTTGAGTCCTTTGGCTTTTCCCCATCTCCTTCAAATTTTTTTCCACCTAAAAATTATGATTTTCTAACCACCACCACTTTAAAACAAATGGGTTATCAACTATAAAATGGTCAGTGGGTATCTAAAATTCAAAGGCAGGCACCTCAAGTAGTTCAAGATAGTGATAAGGAAGCCGAGGCTGCTGCCTATGCCCATGATGATGCTGCTCCACCTACTTCTCCTTCAGCACCTCCACCTGTTCCTACCACCGCTGCTGATGATGATCCTGTCACACGATTTTTCTTAAAGAAACTGGTCAAATCCTTCTCAAAGTGTGTTGATAAAAAGCTTGCCACAATCAGCTATCGCTTTACCCGCCTTGAGGATGCTTTAGGCATTCCTCCCTATGATGCTTCCTCTCCCGCGGATGATGGTGATGGCGATGAAGATGAGGATAACTCTAGCTCCTGACTCTAGCTCCACTTTATTTTTTTGTTGTTATCTTTTGGATCATGTACTTATGTTATTTTTGCTACTCTTTATCTTATGGTTGTGCTTATGCTTGGATATGGTTATGTTTTATGAATTGGTTATGCTTATGTGGTCATAATTAATATGGTTATGTTTCACATATGATTGATCTTAAATTGAATGGTTATAATGATTAAAAGGGCTTACCATTTGACAAGATCATTAGAAACTATTTTACAAAACTAGCACTATGAATGAAATGAATTTCACAACTTATGCATATAGTAAGGGGGATTTTTTCAACTCTCTAAAATTATTATCCCATGCTTGTTGATAGGGAGAGCTTTATTTAAGCTTTCCTATATTATTTTGCTTTGTATTTGTCATCATCAAAAAGCGAAAGATTGTTGGCTTATCAAGATTTCAATAACCGATTTTGATGATAACAAACCTATGAATTTAATTGTGCACATTGAGATTATTTACAGGACATATATGCTTAGCACAATCCAAGATATAAAGTGGAAGCCATGACTCAAAATTTCAAATCAAGTTCTTTGGTGACAAGTTTTTGATACAAATGCAAGGCTTGAAGAAGGCTTGAAGAACAAAA
>JAUMHN010299823.1:0-18587 GCA_032360265.1 Heliamphora ciliata
AAACTTAATTTTATTTTTCATTACAAAATATTTTAATTAAAACCGAATATTCGAATTAATTAAATTAATAGAATAAAAAAACTAGTATTTATCATTCATGCAGTTAAAATAAATAAAATGTATGATAAATATAAATCCCGATTTTATGTTTCGATTAAAACTCTTTAAAATTTTATTCTCTTGTAACTTCTTATTTCCTAATAGCATCAAGATATCTTTAATTTTATCCTCTTGTGCTTGAAACACTTTAACCGAAACAGTGTTGAATTAAAAATCTGCTGCCGAACTGCGGGAGTATTACTGTGCGCGCTTGTATTGGCTGGAAAACCGCAACTTCAATTGGCGTGGGAATTTAAACCACTGTTGGGATCTCCTTGGGAAAAGCTGCTACTGTTTTGCTCCAAGAATTCGGCACAAACAGTTTCGGAAATTGCATGGAATTTGCGCCTCTTTTGATTTACGCCACAGTGCTGGAATTTGCTTGGGAACCGCGCCAGCCTTGTGCCGCTTCTGTTTGGGCGCCTGTTTGCTTGGATTGCTTCAGCTTGCTAGGGCCACGTTTGGCTTTGCTGCAGCTGTGTTTGGACAAAACCGGCTTGCTTTTTGAAGCTTGGGACAAAAGCAGTGCCTCGTTTGGAAGCTGCTGGGATTGATTTTGACCACAGTGCATGCTGGAAAGCAACTTCAAAGATCGCCACTTTGGAAACCGCCGGCATGTTATTGACTTTGGGATTGCCGAAACTTGCTTGGACTTTTCTTGAATTTTTTTATTTATAAATTCCAAATAAAAAAAACACGATCCATCTTGAAAAAATTTAAGCGCCGCCAATGTTTTTCCATACCTATTCTTATTTTTTTTCTTTCTAATAAACTATAAAAAAACTAAAGAACATAAAAAAATTTACTTCGAAACTTATGTTCCGCAAGCTCACATTCGATCTAAAAATTAATTAATCTAACATGGTCAACTCCCGTGGTTAAAAAATTAATTAAATCATCATTTATTCAAACCATTCAATCAAACATGAACAAAAAATAGATGATCATAAAACCGAAATTAGAATGCCTACAAAACAAAGTTAGCACAGTTCTAAATCTACCCGACCCCGATAATCGTAACAAAAAAAACAAAACGGCTCTCTGATACCAATTTGTTGGAGGCAAAACTGCCAAGATCATTGTTTTTGAAAACGATTAATCAGTAAAAAAATAACTGGACGAGCAAACGCCGAAACGGGCTCTAGATAAAAATTTTGACGAAGAACGATCAAAATAAAACCTGTGCAACCAAAGTTAATTTAGATAAATACCTCTTATCGATCTAAGCTTCAACTACGACTTGATTCCGAGTTGAACTTCCTGTTAGATCCTCTACCGCATTCCCTTATGCGATCCTCGAACGTACTGTGGGTTACGATCCTTCGAGAACTTGTACCGGCAGAACCCCGATATATTTTTTAAGTCTTGAAATACAAAAATAATATATCAAGAATGATATGAAAATTAATCGGAACTGCTTCAGCCTACTCGCATATATATAGAGCTACAGCAGGGACTTGGGGAGTAATTATGAGTAAGACTTCCAGTGGAATACAGATAACTACGGGCGATTTCTGCAATTATGGAAAGTCGCCGCCGTTTCTACAATTTTTATAAAACACTAAATTACAATTCACACCACTAAAGAACTATAATTGCACGCTAACCCATAATCTCAAAATCTTCTTGCATTGAGCTCCTGTTATTAAATACTTACCATTTCTCCCCACGTTAAGATTCCTGATACCCGCCAATTAAATTTAATTACTGACAATTTAATTTAATCGGCATCTTGATATTTCTTAAACCCTTCTGCTTAACTTATTTGACCGCCGGATAATTAAATCCACCTGCAAGGTTTGGGCCGGTCAAAACTTATAAGAATCCTTAAGGGGGTATCGTCAATCCCGATCTTTCGGGACGTGAATTCCGTCAATAATTAATATTTGCTAAATAAATAATATCGCGCTATCCAACTCACCGAGAATATAGACCTATATAAGATCGCACCCTTTAATGAATCAAAACAACGAATATTAAATATATGTAAATTAATAATTATTTTCAGATTAAGAGGATAAACACTATTCATAATAACCGTGGAGTGTGAATTAATGTATATAGACAGTAGTCAGTACTAAATTAATTACCTCAAATATCCCGTTCAATACACACAAAGTGTACTGGTACAGAGAGTCCGAACAATAGACGACGCTATTATCTGTTCCCCGTAACCAAGACAGGTCTACTAAAACTATGTGTCACAGTCGTACCGATGGTATGTTCATTTTCATCTAAACTATGAACATAAAATTTATATTCTGCAAGAACCTAAAATCTGGTCTTCTATGTGTAAGCCGTACTCTACACACCAGATCAAATACTATACAGAATATCGGACATCCATGCATAATAAAGAAATGATATACATACATTACTCATAAAGATTCTCATAAAATGAAAAACTAATTTTATTATTAAAATAAAATTAAATACTAAAAACATGGTTTTCAATATTCCAACCCAAACAGTATAGGCGATTTTCCTCCTTTTTTATTTCGTGCTGTTAACTGTTCATTTCTCAAAAAGTCTCTTCAACTCCCTCCCTCCCTCATCCTCCCTACTCTACGACACCAACCCTAGGGTTGACAACCCTCCATACCTCCTCGAATAATGGGCAAAGGAAGCAAGTAAATTGATGCTGGAGAATCGTCTAACCCTCGGTCCAGCAAACGCAAGAAGATGGCGGCAGCACCAACAACGGAGATGGGTATCGACACTACCCTGAAGTTCACATCAACACAAATGAAGAGCCTATACTTCGTGTCCTTCGCAAATCGTAAGGTAATCCTTGATCGTTCCATAAACTTTCATTTCTTTGATTATGTTGGGATGAAGTTCTCAGAGTGGTTTAACGCTCTAAGGTGGAAGAATCTTATACAAATTCAAGACCACCATTACCCCACTCTAGTCAAACTTTTCTATTCTCACATGAAAGTCACTAACCCTGTCACTGACACAAAAATCACCACTTGGGTGAACAATGTTGAAATTTCTTTTGATTTTGAAATCCTGAACTCCATTCTAGATCTTCCCAATGGTAGACTCTTTGTTCCCCGCCATAGGAAAAAGGGGACCATAAAAATTTTTTTTTTTCACAAAGCTGCCAACAAATTTTTTAAAATTGAGTTTATTGACCCCACCAAGCCTCTGGAAGCCAACTCTCTGAATCTAGAGATGAGGCTTTTACACCACTTTGTGAACCACATTTTCGTCATGTGGTGCATCATTGAAGGATACAGACTTGATCTTGGCCATTTGTTCGTATGTGACATGTTGCAATCCTACACCAAGTCCAACACCTCCCTCTCTTATGCTATATACCTTACCAAGGTGTTTAGACACTTTGGGATTGACCCCATAAAGGAGAAAGAAATTCCCTTCTTCAAGCTTGCCCTTTATGACAAAACCACTCTTAAGCATATGCATATCATCCAAGTGTTGGTGTTTGGACCAAAAAGGAAGACTTTGCCTCTCCTTCCTCTACAACTCCCTCCACCAGTAGAAATCCCCTTCCACCTCTTCCCAGATCACCTGTTTCACTTGTTTCCTATGATCATCCATCTCCAAGATCTTCTCCTTCCACTCATTCTGCTCCTCCTCCCTCTAGATTTGATCCTTCCTCCTTTGCACCATTCTCCTCTGCTCCACCTCTAACTCCCCCTCATGTTACCTCATCATCATCATCTCAGTCGGTTGCTCCTTCCTCACAGCAACTTGATGCTATCACATCTCTCATCCAGAATATACATTCCTCCCTTTCCACCACATTGGCTTCCCTTCACAAGAAGGTTGAGGCTGACATCTATGACCATAGTGCTCGAGTTGACACTATTACCAAGGGTTTGGTCAAACTCAGTAGTAAAACCAAAGGTTTAGAAAAGGAAGTGAGGCATGCTTGTGATATAGGTCATGATATTAGTTAGAACATGACCCCTAGCATTGACAAGACTGTTGCTGCCAATGTGAAGATCCTCCAATAGGTGAGGAAAGAGTATGACAAAGGTGTTGTTATAGCTATCCAAGAGAATTGTAGGAAGGTTGACGAGAACCTTACTTGGATAAAAGAGGCATGGACAAAGCAGTTTAAGCCCAAGGAAACAAATGAAGAGAAGGAAGCAAGGTTGCGAATAGAAGCTGATCTGGCCCTCGTAGCCACTTTTGCAGCAATGGAAGAAAAAGAGAAAGCAGCCGAGAGGGCCTCTGCATCCAAGGAAAAGGTAGCTAAGAGAAAGAAAAAGTAAGAAGAGAAGAAAGCTTTCAAATGCTAAATGGATGAATTTTAAAGATGACAAAAGGGGAAAAGAAAAGAGAAAACAATGCAGTAAAGAAAGAAGGCCTGAAGTTGAGGTTTTATTTTTGGAGGAGAAAATGTATCTGTTTGGAAGACATACATTTATGTTATGTTTGTATTTGTTGTGAATGTTTGTGATTGGTATGGTTTTTGAAAACAATTTAGGGTTTGTGATGGTTTGTGAAAAAAATTTACTGTTATATTTTAAATTAATTTTGATGATTTTATTAATTCACATTTTCTAATTAAATGATTTAAAAAGATTATATTTAATTATTTTCTAAAAGGTAGTGTTAACACTACAGAACAAATGAGTTGACACTTTATGCCATTTGTGCTGACACATTGTGGTAAATAAGTTGACATTTAGTGTTCTTGAATGTAACATTTTGTGTCGACACCAATTGGGTTTTGGGTCGACACCTACAAGTAAAGCACACTTGATAAACTCAAGTATATCGATACTATTGGGGTTTAGGGTTGACACCTTTAACAACTTTGTTTAGACGTTTCAAGAGAACAGGTTGTGTCGACACTAATGACTGATTGTGTTGACACCTCCAGTATTAGACCGGAATCCAAGATGAGTCAACACCAGTTACAACTTATGTTGACACCAAGTCAAGGCCGAATGAGGACATTGAGTCGACACCAATGCACGCTTAAGTCAACACTTCAGCACCTTGACATGAATCAACTTGTGTCGACACCAACACGCACATGAGTCGACCCCAAGTAAGCCTTCGAACTCTGGGTTTTAGTGTCAACTCTAGAGATGAAATGAGTCAACATGTAGACACCATCCGGGAAACTCAAAGTGTGTCGACACCAATGAAGCAATGTGTTGACACCAAGACTTCAAATGATCCCCTAGACACTCAACCAAATGTGTTGACACCAACGAGCAAATAAGTTGACATAAAGGCACCCTTTGAAAACAAGCAGTTTGGGTCGACACCAAAATTTCAGTAGCCAAAGTCAAACTGCCTGAGTCAACACCAAAGTAAAGGAGTGTTGACACCAAAATTTCAGTAGCTAAAGTTTCATGGTTGATCGACACCAAAGACGACCAGTGTCGACACCAAATTTCCAGTCGCTAAAGTCTCTCATATGAGTCGACACCAACGAAGACATGAGTCGACACCATGAGCAGACAATGAAACCTTAAGTCGACACCGACTCTGATATGCATCGACACCAAGGTCCCAGCTAAAAAACTAAAGTAATGAAAAGTTTGACACCATATGTACCATACGTCGACACCTCAGTGTGGGTGCGGGTATGTTTGTGGGGAGGAACGATGCACTAGATATCTATTATTTTTAAAAAAATGCTCTTTTTTTCTTAAAACAAGAGAATCCAAGATATCTAAGCACGTTTTTAAGAAAAATGGAGTCGCCACTTGATTTTTGAGAAAAACCAAGAAAAACAAAAAAGAAGGCTGCAGGTCTTTTGAAAATGGAACCAAAGAAAAAGAGAGCTCGGGGGCTAAGGTACGAAAAGAAAATGTGTTAGGCACCTTTTTCGCCTAACCATGAGGTTGGCCTCTACTTTGTCAATATTGGTTCTTATTGTAAACTTTTTAAAGGTAGCATATACAGAATGGAAGGTTGAAGAGAGTTCAAAAAAAGTAAACAAAGAAGAAAAAACCTTAATTGCGGTCCTGAGGATCATACAACTTGGTTATCATTTCTAGACATGCCATATGTATAGTTTGAGCAAAGCAAAGCAAAAAACATGCGATGAAAAGCTAAACGAAGCAAGAAAAGCCTAAGGGACATGCAACAATGTTTCTGTCTCTAATCATGCTATATACAAGTTGTATAGAAAGTACAAAAAAGATTTAGACATTATTTTTAAGCTACTGGACATGCAGAAAGCTCACGACCGTGGCAACACGTGTTGCGGCTGAGATAAAATAAGTCATAAAACCCACGACCATGACAAATATAAGGTTACCATGAGAAACCAAGATGCGAGATGTTAAGGCCGTGGCAACCAAAGGTTGTGGCCAGGGTATTTTTGATGTCCAGAGTGGTTATTCAACGTGCAAAATCCAAAATAAACTCAAGTGAATGGGATATCCAGGGAGAGACCATAGCCCAATTTGTCAAGGCTAGATCTACCATCCTTCATCCCTTATCGAAACACTATATGTAAAAACAGAGCATCCAAAACTTTAGAACATTTAATAAAAGGTCTAAAACATGATTTTAATACTACTGGTACACACAAAAAGCTCACAGCCATAGCAACACATGTTGTGACCGTGACAAAATAAGTCACAAAACCCACAGCCGTGACAAATGTGATGTGGCTACAAGAAAGAGAGCTGCAAAATGTGATGGCTGTGACAACCAAAGGTTGCGGCTAGGGTATTTTTAATGACTATAAAGGCATCCAAGATCCAAACGGAACTTAAATGAATGAGATGCTCAGAGCATAGACCATAGCCCACTTTGTCAACGTTAGATCTATCTTCTTCCATCCCTTATGGCCCCATTACTTTAAAAACCCAAGAAAAGGTACAAAATATCGAAATAGATAACAGGAAGCTTAAAACACATTTTTCATGTCATTGATCCCATAAAAACATTGCGACTGTATTGAAAATGGTAACAAAAGATGCGGCCAAGAGGATATAAATGGCGGCCGTGATTTTAGGTTCAATAAAACTTACGGCTGTAACATTAAAAGGTCGCGGCCATCAAGTTTCTTGAAACTACAAAGAGTTTATCATGTGTCTAGTGTGCTAATGAACATGGGAACGAATGGAAATTTATTGCTATATACAAAAGAGAAGACTATAGAGTCACTGCTTGATGAAGAAAACTTGTATAAACATGCGTTGATCAAAATGAATATAAATGAAATGATAAAAACCAATAGAAACCTTTACTGTGATACCCCCGAGAGAGAGGAAATAGGGGTTGAAGAAATATCGCGGGATCCTAAGGTTACCTCGTATGGATATCTGCCTCGAATGCCTCATCGGATGTGGGAATCGAATACAGCCAAGCCAAACGTGCTCCAAGGCCTTACCGGTGCAAGCAAAATCACGAATTAGGCTTTGGAGTGTATAGTATGAATATCAAAATATTGGGTGGGGATTGATTTTGGTAGAGCTTGGGCATCCAGGTTGTTCTCCCCCTGATTTATGTGCAAATGAACGCCTATTTATAGGCAAGGTGGGAGCCCAGATGTCCTCTTGAATGTTGTCATCTATCCAAAAAGGTGTCAAAGTGGCAGCCGCGACCTTTATACTTTTGTACAGTGCTGGTCGTGGCCTTTGTTCATATTGATAGCGACAGATGTGACTTTCAAAAGTCGCGGCTAGGTTTAGGGTTTTTGAAAGGTGGCGGCCGTGAGAATCAAAGCTAACAGCATGCTCTAGGGTCACAAAAAAGGTTGCGGCCATGAGCGTAAGGACACGACTTGCTCTAGGGCTTTAAAAAAGGTAGTGGCCGTGAGGATATGGATGTTGTGGTCAAGAGGTTTTTGGTAGTTTCTTGGATTTTGAACCGAATTCTTGACTTTCTTTCTTGGGAGTATCCTTGAGCATAATTTCCATATTCTCGTCATTGGGAAGCATTTGAGACAGGTACCTAAGATTTAGCTTGGTTAAATTGGGGTGTCTACAGTTTTTCTTTTTTGACAGTGCTTCTAACAATCACGTGCAAGTAAATGTCAAAACTCCAGAGACAAACCGATTGAACAAGTTACTATTCTCAGGCGCAAACAAAACATATAGAAAAGCGTGGTCGAACCTAAATTTTTATCTAGCTTCCTATGTACCCCTATTGCAGGGGACCAGATCGGTCATAGTTCATGAAGCAATACATATGACGCAAATAGGCTAATCATGATGCATTGTAGATACGATACGATGTAAACGAGTATGATGTAAACATACAGACATTTAAGGTCGTAACGTGGGCCGGAGAATAACCATGGATTATTTTTAGGTCATGAATAGGATCGAGGAGGTAAAAAGGAGCATTTTAAGGTCATACGAGGACCAATAATTCAGTTTAAGGTCATGACAAGGACCAATCATTTTAGGGACAGTTTTTAGGTCATGTAAAGACTAAAGAGTCAGTTTAAGATCGTGAGGAGGACCAGAGGTTCAAAGAAACATTTTAAGGTCATGCGAGGACCGAAAAGTCTGTTTAAGGTCATGAGAATGACTAATCGGGCAAATATCAATTTTATGTCATGAAAGACCGACTAGTCAATTTTAAGTCTTGAGGAGGACCAATGAGTTATTTTAAGGTTATGAAGAGGAATGATCGGGAAAATATCAGTTTTAGGTCGTGAAAAGGACCTACTAGTGCGTTTCAGGTCATGAGGAGGACCGATGAGTCAGTTTTAGATCGTGAAAAAGACCGATGAGTTAGTCATAGATCATGAGGAGGGCCAGGGAGGCAAATATCAGTTTTAGGTCGTGAAGGGATCGACTAATCAATTTTAGGTCATGTGGAAGACAGACAAGTCAATTTTAGGTCATGAGGAAGACCGACAAGTCAGTTTTAGGTCATAAAGAGGACCGATGAGGCAAATATCAATTTTAGGTCGTGAAGGGACCTGCTAGTCAATTTTAGGTTATAAGGAGGACAGGTGAGTCAGTTTTAAGTCATGGGAGGACGAGGAATGTAAATATCAGTTTTAGGTCATGAAGGGACCGACTAGTCAGTTTAAGATCATGAGGAGGACTGACATGTCAGTTTTAAGGTCTTGAGAAGGACCGATCATTTTAGGAGCAATGTTTAGGCCGTGCAAAAATTGAGGAGCCAGTTTAAAGTCATGAGGAGGATTGGAGGTTCAAAGGGGCATTTTAAGGTCATGCGAGGACCGATAAATCAGTTTAAGGTCATGAGAAGAACCAAAGGGACAAATATCAGTTTTTGGTCGTGAAGGGACCAACTAGTCAGTTTAAGGCCATGAGTCAATTTTAAGTTATGAGGAGAACTGATAGGAAAAATATTAGTTTTAGGTTGTGAAGGGACCGACTAGTCAGTTAAGGTCATAAGGAGGACTGACAAGTCAGTTTTAGGTCATGAAGAGGACTGACAAGGCAAATATTATTTTTAGGTCGTAAAGGGATCGACTAGTCAGTTTAAGGTCATGGGGAGGACCGACAAGTTAGTTTTAGGTCATGAGGAGGATTGACGAGGCAAATATTAGCTTTAGGTCATGAATGGACCGACTAGTTAGTTTAAGGTCATGAGAAGGACCGATCATTTTGAGGGGCATAAAAGAAGAGTTTTGGCTAACCGAACTAAAACAAGGGTTGCATATGCTCGAAGGTTAATATTTATAAAAAGGGAGAATTAAAACATAGTGACCGTGACTTTTAGAAGTGGCGGCCTGAACTATTAACCCTAGGATATTGGCGGCTTGTACATTCAAAAGCGGTGGCCGTGTGAAACCTTTGGGAAAGGTTACGGCCGTGGGAAACAAAAGCAGCGACTTGGGTTCGGATGTTGTGGCCATCACTTTTAAAGGAAACAAATCTCGCGACCGTGAGGTTTATAATAGTGCAAGAGTCTGAGGGAGTTCGAAAAAAACTCATTTGTGCGAACTTTGAAAACTCTGTTTCTCTCCCAACTCTCTCGGTTCCTCTCAACTCTCTCCTCTCTCACGATCCTTTCTCTCTTTCGTAGCTTTCACTCTCTCTCTCTATCTCTCTCTCTCAAAGCTTTCAGCCTTCGGAGATGTTTCTTCTTTCCATTCTCTCTTTGGTTTTCTCGGCAATGGCAGAAGTGCACCATGGATTTATCGAAGACGATACAGGTGGCACGAGTGGTAGCGGCGACAGTGTGGGAGCTGATGGCGGTGAGGGTGGTGGCGCCGTGGCTGGAGGTGGCGAGGGTGGTGGCCATGATAAGTTATTGGAAGGAGGTGGCATGCCGAGCATGCTGGGGTACTTTGATCGGCCACTTACTTCTCACTCCACCACCACTTACGGCAACCAGTCATGAAGCAGTTTACTATTTTGGACGTGGCCGCAGAGCGTGAGGTTCTCCTCTGCCGTCACGAGGATCACCTTTCTGCCAGGAACCTCGAGGTATGCCAAAAAATTTGAACTCTTTACTTGTTTTGTTGATTGAAGGTTTACTTGGATGTTGAATTTTGATTACTTTTGAATCTTTGAACCTTGTTTGATATTGAATTGAATTGGAGCGAGCTTTGAACTTGAATTGAATATTGAATTGTATCGTATATTTGAGTTGAATTGAATTGGATGGATGCTTGGGATTGAAATTGGATTAGAGTTGAATTAAGCCTTAAATTGAATTGAAACTTGAACTTGAATCAATCTAAACTTTGGATTTGAGATTTAGCTTGAGACTTTGGACTTAATTTGGTTAGACCTTGAGTCGAATTGGAAAAGGATTTTTGAATTTGGATTGGGAGCGGAACTTCGAACCTTGGGCTAAAACAAACTTTAGATTGGATGAAACAAAACATGGATAATAAAACTTGAATTTTGGACTAAACAAGCTTTTGAACTCGAATTTGGATAAACTCTAAATTCGGATTGAACAAACCTTATGAAAAGAGAGGACTTCAGATTAAGACATCGAACTTTGGTTGAAAAATGGACTTTTGAATTGAATTTTGAGCTTTGGCATTTGAGCTTTAGATTGGGGTTGAAAATGAATTTTTGGGATTTGATTGAGGTTGAAAACGAACTTTTGGTGTTGGATTGAGGGTTTAAAATGGAAATTAGATTGAAACGGACCATGTTTTGAAAACGGGGCTGATTTGAATGGCATTTTGAGAATGAAGTTATGTTAAAATTTGGATATGCACCTGTTTGAGCCATATTGAGAATTGATTGATGAATCTGGTTGAATTGAAATTTTGAGTTTTGAGTGAAACACGTTTTGGACATGAATCGACTTTGAAACGAAACTATGTGGGTTTGATATGCATTTGAGTTAAAACTTAGTTTGATGTGTGAGTTTCGATGAACTTTGAGAGTTTTGAATTTTGTTCTGAAGTGGGTTTTGATGAATTTTGGGTAAGTAGAACTGGTTAGATTTTGTGTTGGAGCAGGTTAGGCTATGATTTGAATTGAATTAGATTCGAGTGGAATTGAATTTAATTTGAAATTTCAAATTGGATTCTAATGTTTGAATTGATCCCTTCACGAATTGGATAAGAAGAAAAATGGGGGAAAGAGTTTTGAATTTTGGGATTTTAAAATAAAATTGAAATTGAGTTTTGATGCCTAAATTTAAAAGAAAGAAAGAATTTTGAGTTGAGTTATCTTCTCTTGAGAGCTAAACCTTGGATTTGTACGAAGTTGAGTTTTTCTTCAAAGATAGAAATTTGAATTTTGAGGGAAGTCATTGATTGTTTTGGGATCTGTTTGGTGGGTTTGTCATCTTGATTATTGTTTGTTAGTGAATTGTTCTGTTTCAGCTATCTTGTTACGCATTTTTATTTCAATCTCGCCATTGTTCCTGTTATTGTTTCCATTTACTAATTCGTTTGTTTTTTTTTCGTTTCAGTCGAAGTTTTGTATTCGATGTTTTGGTGGCTCCTTTGACGTGTTAAAGTGGTACATGGCCCAACCTCCTCGTTGCCGGGAGATTATCGACTGGGTGAGCTTCAGTGGCTTCATCACTATGCTAGAGGGAACCAGCAATGATCGGGTCACTCTTACTGCTCTGATTGAGAGATGGTGGAACACCACCAACACTTTCCATCTGCCCACATTCGAGGTTACCTTTACTTCTCTCGACTTTTCTCTTATTACTAAGATTTGGGTGGGCGGTGACCCGATCCCATTTGATCCTGATATCTGCAGGAGGCTTACGGCTCTCACTCATTTTCCTGGTCACTTGTCCCCGTCCATCGACAAGGGGAGCATACGGTACACCTGGCTGAAGAAGATATTTCGTTATTTTGTCTACACAGAGGCCCACCATTTTGAGTGGGTGGCACTTGCCTTTCTTCTCTATATATTCAGGATAGCCTTATTCCCAAACTTAGAGAACAAGGTGCACCTCCATTACCTTCCTACCATGACGGTGGTGGACCAGATTGACGCGTACGACTAGGGGGAGCCACCTTGGCTACCTTTTATAGATACATGAGTGCTGCCACATAGACCTTTGATCTGAGCACAAGCAGTTACTGGCATATCTGGGAGGTATATCTCTATTCTCTTCCCCTGCTTTCCGTTCTCATTTCCATATCTGCATATCTATTTCAACTGTACTGATGCTTTCCTTGATCTTTTGCAGCTCTTGACCAATGAGTTCTAGGGTATGCGCCAGTCGGTGAACTTTTACGATGACCCCCTTGTGATCCCCTGGGCACTCCAATATGCCAGATGGTATCGGGGTACAAAGCCTGGCAGGAAGGACCTTGGCGACGACCGCTTATTTCTAGACATCCTCACTCCCGACCATGTACATCCTTTATGTTCGTGTTTATTCCCACCTTCTCATTTCTTGTATTTACTGTTTGCTGACATGTTTTCTCACTTTTTAGGTTCGTTGGGATATCTGGGTCGGCATGGAGGAGCGAGTCGGGGCTAATCTGATACAGAGCCGAGAAGTTACCCGGACTCGTGTCTTACTGGAGTGACCATTCTACAGAGAAGGGTACCTCGGTGAGCGTGTTGTTCGGCAGTCCTTGGGGTATAACCACTTTCGTATCCTGAGGACACCTCCGACCTGGATGCGACAGACTGATTCCCTCCGTACGGCCAAGATTATTTGTCCTATGATGGGTATCAACATTGCTATGCTGATTAAGGGTGAGGATCGTAACTATATGGTCTTTGCCTGAGAGAGCCTGATGCTCGCTATGGGGGCCCGCGCTGCTATACGGGGTCTTCTTCCTACTGCCCCCAGGTCCTACCCACCCTGGGTTGTCTTGGACAGTGGACACCTTTGTGGACAGAAATCTTCATCAGATCTAGATCCCTGAGCCGGCAACCTAGGAGATTCTTTTTCCCTTGGTGTAGGGCATGCATATCATCTTTCCCTTCCTTATTTGCTTTCCATACTATTTTTCGTATTTCTTCTCATATCTAACTATACTGATTCTCATATCTGGTTGTACTGATTCTTATATCTACTAATGTGGTTCCTTTTCTTGACAGATGCTTCGGGAGTGGTGCGATCATTGCCTCCATCTCATTTTTGTCCTGAGGGTACTAGTCTGCCACTAGGACAGCGCTTTTCGAGCTCAGCGCATAGAGCCTCCTGCTCCCTGGGGTACTCCTACTACGGTACTTTCTTTATTATTCTCTGTTTCACTTTTTTGCACTTCCCATTTTATACTGTTCATATATACTGCTTTCTAATGCAGCCTATCTTTCTTTCAACGTGGTCGGGGTAGGGGCTCGAGGACTTGCGAAGCTCATGTGCCGCCGATTGCACCAATTGTTTCTGCTGTACCTTCCATTGGGACATCTACATCTGCTTCTACTACTACTACTGCTTCTTCATCTTGTGCCCAAGATTCCATTACTGAGCAGACTGCTACCAGCTCAAAGGAGGCGGTAGAGGAGACTGGGTCATCGTTTGGGGAGTCATCCCAGATGGGCTACGTAGTCAGGAGAAAGAGGACCTGACGAGAGTGACTTACCTACTACTGCTCTGCTGCTGACTTACTTCTCTTTTTTCTTTTACCCTACTGTAGATAGAGGCCTGCGTGCCTATTCTTGCTTGGGCCTACGTGCCCATCAACATACATTCTGATACTTTATTCTATTATACCACACCAATACATTGCTCTTGACATACTGTTTTGACACACACACACCAATACGCTGTTCTCGATACACTACTTATGATTGTGGGGGTCCTCATGCCTCTGTTTTACTTTTAGCATGTGTGCCTCGATACACATACCACATATACACACTACTTTGTTACTTATGATGGATAGGGCATTCCTGCCCTTTTGTTTACATTTTGATTATCATGGATGCTTGCAGTTCTCATTGTTGTCACAAAAATCACATTTGATTGATTAAACCTTTGTTATGCATGATGTATGCCTTGTGAGTTGAGAATTGCCATATAAAATTGTTTTCATGTTGTGAGTTGCTAACAAGTTCGTAACAACAATTTGGGGCATGTTGACAAAATGGGGGTAAGCTGTCAAAATTTTTACATAAAAAAAGTTGCAGCCGTGTGAAATGAATTCGCGGCCGTGGGTTTTGAATGTGGCGGCTTAAACTTTTGTGGAGAAAAGTTGGTGGCCTGGATTTTGGGATGTCACAGCCGTGAGTTTTAGGGAGACAAGTTGGTGGTCGTGGCTTGTGAGGATGACGACCATGGGAAAAAGGTGGCAGCTGTGACAAAGTTTTTTAGCGCGAAACTTAGAGCAGATTCTGTGGTTCCCTCCATTTTTGGTTCTATAAAAGGGGCAACTGTTCCAAACCCTACTATTCTGAATATTCTGCATTTTTTCTTGCCCTCTCCATGATCCACTCCTATAACAACTTTCTTTCAGCTTGGATGGGTAACTTCTCTCCGGTCGAGTGCAAAGACTTTCTCAACTTTGGCCTAGATGCACTGTTCTCCTTGCGAACTATGAAGGTCGATTGGCATCTTCTGCGAGGGGCAGCCAAGCTATGGGACCCCAACGTGCATGTGTTCTGCTTTGGGTACTAGATGCTGTGTTCGATGGTGGAGGACTTTTCCTCCATCCTTGAGATTTCAGCACGAGAGGAGATCATAGTTCCCACTCCTTGCTCAAGTCTTAGGGATCGGTTGATGCAGTCTGCAACTATTCCAAATGTGAGTCCTCACTCATTACTTCTTTGATGTGGCACGGATCATAGACCGCTTCGGGCTTCGAGGATCTCTTGGTGATTTCTCTTTCAGCTTCAGCGTCGCTATGCCCTTTGCATCTGTCTTCTGGCTTGTTTCCTACTGGGGCCTTCCGATGGGCGAGCAACTTCTTCTTTGGTGGACATGGTTTACCATAACTACGAGGGTTGGGACCATGTTCCATTGGTCCTTGCGGAGACGCTTCTTGGCCTTGATGCAGTCTATACCGAGGGTGCCACTTATTTTGCTAGTAGTGCTCTCCTATTGCAGGTGGTTCACTCAGCTCTCCTTTTTTTTGTTTTTCTTCTCAATTTTTTTGCTCAGCTCTTCTTTTTCTATTTTTCTTTTTATTTTCTCGCTCAACTCTCATTTTTTTTGTTTCTCTCTACTTTTCTGCTTAGCTCTCTTTTTCCTTGATTCTCTCAAGTTTGGCTGATGAAGATGGTGAACTTGATGGAAAAGCCTGTATTTGATAGCTACAATGTGAAGTCCTTCATCCATCGTCAGGTTTATCGCCTTTGCTCAACTAAAGCTGCTTGGAAGGACTATTTGAGTTCTCTAACCAGGGAGGACATCTCCTAGCTATGCCCCTGGCTAAAGATATTTTTCATGACTACTGCCACTATGGGTTACTCGGGGGTTCTGTTGGATGGCTTGAAGCTGGTCACTTTCCATCATCTATATTGCATTCTCCGTCAGTTTAGATATACTCAGGTAAGACCTAATACTGTCGTGAGTCATCTACACAGCTTCGCACATCGAGCCCCTTTCTTGGGTCAGTATCAACGGGTCTGGTCTTCTCGACTGAGGATGCCGGTCAGTAGAGAGTTTAACAGCAAGCTTTTTGAGGTTTACGAGGCTTGGCTTGGGACAGAGATAGAGCGCAGTGCGAGACAAGGAGGAGATGCAAAGAGGAGAAGGACTTGGCTCTTCTTCGCTGCATTTCGATATTCTGTTCGTTTCTTTTAGCTTTTAGGATGAGGACTTGCGAGCCTCTCTTGGTTTGGAATTAAAGACTAAGTTAGTAAAAACTCTCATTTAAAGTTTCTCCACTTTTAGTTCTAGTGATCTTCAAGACTGTTCTTTCAGATTTTTACTATTGTAATTATAACCAATTTATTAGAAAAACTTAAAGTAAGTTTTTACGTTGATCAACTGCTTGGACAAGGTTACGGAAGGGGAATTTCAATCAAAGGTTTGGGCTGAACTTCTGATAGAAGATGTTTACATATCCTAAAGAAAGGGAATCAGGCCATAACGTAGTTTGAGGCTTGGGTTACACTCGGGTATTGACACTCTTCTTTTGTGAGCTATCTCTTAGGGGTAGAACTTTTTGAGCTAGTCTGAGTTGATGGGTGTGGAGAAAACATTACCGTCTAAATCCATAAGGATAGTAGTGCCTTCTGACATCAAGGTCTTGATGAGATAAGATCCAGCCCTTTTAGGTTTAAACTTGCCCCTTAGATCAAAGATCGGAGCTCTGAACTCTTTAAGGACCAAGTCACCTTCCTTCCAATTTCGAGACTTAACCTTCTTGTTGAACGCCCATGCTATTCTCCTCTAATACCCTTGGATGTGAAACAATGCCCTAAATCTTCTTTCATCAAACATGAGCAGTTCTTCAAATCTATTTCTCTGCCACTCTGATTTAGGGATACTGCTTACAGCCATTATTCTTAAAGACGAAATCTCCAGCTCAATGGGAAAAACTGCTTCCATCTTATAAACCAAAGCATATAGTGTCGCTTCGGTGGAGGTCCTGATCGATGTTCGATATCCCCAAAGTGCAAATGGAAACTTTTTTTGGCCAATCCTTACTTCCCTCTATCGTCTTTTATAGAATCTTTTTCACGTTCTTGTTAGCGGCTTCCATGACTCCATTGGTTTGTGGCCTATACAGAGAAGACTTTTGGCTAATAATTCAATATTCCTCCAAAAGATCTAAAACTTCGTCTTGAAAATGAGAACCATTGTCAGAAATAATCTCGTGTAGAACCTGTATCGACAGATACGATTCTCCTTGATGAACTTGGCTACTTGAGAGGCCGTCATTTTATAACAGAGTAGGAGGTGGCCTCGATCCACTTTGTGAAATAGTCAATTGCCACGAGAATAAACTCATGCCCATTCGATCCCTTGGGTGCGATTTTTCCTATCATGTCAATTCCCTAAACTGAGAATGGCCAAGGTGACGTCATTTTATAAAGCTAAGATGGTGGCACATGCATGAGGTTCGCGTGAACTTGGCATTTTCAGCATCACTAAACAAACTGGTGATATTCTGTATCCATTGTCATCCAAAAGTATCCTTGGCTCAGGATCTTTTTAGCTAGCATCATTCCATTTGTACGAGGCTGACAAACTCCTCTGTGAACCTCTTTCATCAACTCGTGTCTCTCTTCTATGTTAACATAAAGCTTATTAACTCCCAAATATCCTCTCTTGTACAGTTTTCCTCCACAGATCATAAACTGTGCAGTAAGTCTCCTAATAGCTCTTTGATCCTTCTTACTAGCTCGACTAGGATACTCTCTTTTCTCAATGAAGTTCAAAATTTCATGGTATCAGGGTAGTCCATCGTTGACTTCTCGAAAAGTAGAAATCTCATTAATTACGAGTGTATTTCTTTGCTGAATTTTTAAGGGTCTCATCCTTACTCGGGGCGGTATGTCTATCATTGATGCCAAAGTAGCCAAGGCATCAGCGAATTATTCTACAACCTCGGGACGCGAGTGAATATCACACTTTCAAAGCTGGGGATTATCATTTCGAGCTCTCGGTGATACTGGATCAACCTCTCCTCTTTAACCTTCCATTCTCCTTTTGCTTGGGAGAGGACCAAAGTTGAGTCCCCTATAACTTTCAGCTTTCTTGCCCCAAGTTCCAAGGCTACATCCAATCTGGCTAGACAAGCTTCGTATTCGGCTTGATTATTAGTTGTTATGGTTGGTGTACTAAAAATCATATTTTTTATATTTAATTTTAATAAAATTAATTTTTCTATTTTATGAGAATCTTTATGAGCAATGTATGCATATTATTTCTTTGATATGCATAGATGTCCGATATTCTGTATAGTATTTAATCTGGTGTGTAGAGTACGGCTTACACACAAAAGATCAGATTTTAAGTTCTTGCAGAATTTAAGTTTTATATTCACAGTTTAGGTAAAAATAGAAATACCATCGGTATGACTGTAACACAGAGTTTTAGTAGGCTTGTCTTGCTTACAGGGAACAGATAATGGCGTCGTCTATTATTCTGACTCTCTGTGCTAGTACACTTTATGTGTATTAAACGGGACATTTAGGATAATTAATTTTATACTGACTATATAAATTAATTCACACCTCAAGATTATTATGAATAGTGCTTATACTCTTAATCCT
>JAUMHN010299932.1:0-18586 GCA_032360265.1 Heliamphora ciliata
AATTATAATGGAAGATAATAATTGCAATGAAGCTTTAAATTGAATTTTCTTCAATTTTATTGGTTGCATGGGAGGTGTGAGTGGTTTGAGAGAGATATTTTCAGACTTGGGGCAGGTAAATTTTGGCCAGGCCTATTTGGGAGACTAAAAAGCTGAATTTTGCATTTAATGTGGCTTTAAAATTAAGTTTTGATACCATTTTGTGGAAGAATATGCATAAAATATTAATTTTATATATTTTTTTGGTATCGAACCCTACTAAAACTTATTATATTAATGCATTTATAATTAATTTAGTCTTCCCATGATTTATCATAATTTTGATAGCAATTAATTAAATAGGTGTAGGCTTTTAAGCTAAATTAAGGTAGTTTGACTATAATTGGCTTTTTGACTTATTTAATTGTGCAGAGATTTTAAATAATTATTTGTTTGCATTTGTTGACCTATATTATTATATTATTATGTATATTACTTATATAAAAAATATTGAGTCAAAATAATATTTAATTTATACATCTTTTTTCTCATTTGTAAGTTTAAAAAGGTAAAAAGTAGCTTTTTGGGCACATTCTCCAAGGTTGCTGGCCATGCAAGGGCAATTTAGTCATTTTTTGTTATTTTGTATTTTATTAATTAATTGTATATAAATATCTGATTTTGGGTGTCCATGTGTCAAGTTTTGAATTTTAGGACTTTTTGCTGTACTAGGGGTAAAATGGTCATTTTACTCTAATTATGAGAATTTTTTGATTTTTGATTTTATATTTTAGGTTATTTAATTAATTTAGGCCGTCCCAGGACTTTTCTGAGTATTAGGATTTAGCCTCTGAGTATTTGATCTTTTTTTTAGGATTTTCGAGTTAAATTAGGATTTTCGGGTTAATTAGGATTTTCTTCTATTCATGTAGCAACCTAAATTCTCATTGTTTATCTATTGCTAATACTATGGTTTGAGTCAGGCTGTTACAATCTAGATGGTTACTATTAGGGTGTTACAGTTTCTGTAATTTTCATAAAACACTGAATCACAGTTCACACTACTAAAGAACTATAATTGCACTCTGACCCATATTCTCAAGACCATTTAGCATTGAGCTCCTGTTATTAAATACTTATTATTTCTCTCTACGTTAAGATTCCTGATACTCACCAATTAAATTTAATTACTGACAATTTAATTTAATTGGCATCTTGGTATTTCTTAAGTCATTCTGTTTAACTTATTTGATCGCCGGATAATCAAATCCACCAATAGGGTTTGGCCTGATCAAAACTTATAAGTTTTCTTAAATGGGTATTGTCAATCTCAATCCTTCGGAACGTGGATTCCCTTAATAATTAATATTCGCCATATAAATAATATCGTTATCCAACTCACCGGGAATATAGACCCATATAAGATTGCACTCTCTAATGAATCAAAACAATAAATATTAAATATACATAAATCAATAATTATTTCAGGATTAAGTGGATAAGCACTATTCATAATAATCTTGGGGTGTGAATTAATTTATATAGTCAGTATAAAATTAATTACCCAAAATGTCCCATTTAATACACAAAAAATATACTAGCACAGAGAGTCAAAATAATAGATGACGCTATTATCTGTTCCCCGTAACCAAGACAGGCCTACTAAAACTCTGTGCCACAGTCGTACTGACGGTATGTCCATTTTCATCTAAACTGTTAACATAAAACTTATATTCTGCAAGAACCTAAAATCTGATCTTCTGTGTGCAAGTCATACTCTGCACACCAGATTAAATACTATACAGAATATTAGACATTCATGCATAACAAAAAATGATATACATACATTACTCATAAAGATTCTCATAAAATAAAAAATTAATTTTATTAAAATAAAATTAAATACTAAAAACATGATTTTTAGTATACCAACCTTAACTCCTACTCTAAACATGGTCTACATGAACATTGTAACTAACATATTGAACTACTTTTTGTTCAAAAATCAAACCTAGATGCCTTGGGAAAGTCTCACAAAACCGTTTCAAACCCTCTGTCCAAAACCGGCTCTGCTGAGTTTTGGCGGCTAACAGAATCTATTATATAAATTGGCCAAAAACTCTAACGTGTTCCAAATAACTACCCTTAGAGCTAAACATGAAACTTTTAGGGGACATGCTAAACTAGAAGATATCCAAAAATGGGTTCATTTCAACTTGATCGGATACCCCAAAACCGTGACCAACTTAAGCATAATTTCAGTAAAATTTTGAGAAAAGTGCTGAACCGTTTTTGCTTAGAATGTTTTGTTCACCCATTTGCCTTATGTTTAGGCCTTAGTGATAAATATAAGAATTGTAGGTAATATTTTTATCTAAATGGTGTTTCAAAATCATAACTTGATTCCAAGTCTAGATGCCCCAAAACCTTGTCGACACTTTTAATTTAATACTCGATGTTGGCCTTAAAAGTTGCTAAGTGTGATTTGAGTACCCTTTGCTATGAGACCCGAGTTTTATATGATGATTGATTTGAATTAGTTGATTAGTGTTTTTAAGTGAATGTATGATGATTTAAAACTCATGCTATCAAGTTTGAATTGTATCGTAGGAATTTAGCTTTTGCTTCACATACTTGTACCTTATGCTTGTGAGTTATACCATGAACTTTGGCATGCTAGTTGATGCCATGCTATATAGATTGTTGCACTTGAAATCAATATTACACATCATGAATATTGTCACTTGCATCCTGGCATATTGGACTCCATCTGTCTACATCGTTGTTGAGTTGGGCGGTATTAAATTGTTCGTCTTGGTTCTAAATCTAGGGCGTCCTCGGTTACTATTTTTGTAAATGTTTTGAGATATATTCCCCTTGTACACCTTGGGTTCGCTTCTAGTGTTAGAAATTTTCTTTATACACCCTGGGTTCATCCCCAGTATTTGAAATGGTTTATGAATATTATTGGGCACCATGGGTTCGTCGCTAGTATTCTGATTTTGACGATTTAGACTTTAGCTTGACGCTAAACGAGCAACCTGGTCCTTAATGTGGGATTATTTGCGCATTATTACTTTAATTATTTTTGTTAGCTGGAGGATAAGCATGGATTTTAATGGCCCGCCCCCACGTCGTTGCCATTGATTAAAATAACTGTGGCATAAAGCCCGACGAAACATTTACTGTTCGCAACGAGGCGATGATAGATTTGGTGATCAAATTCCCATAAAGTCTACTCTGGTGATTCCTGGTGTGGAATTCCTATTATAATCTGGGTGTATGTTGGGTTGGGCATCTTCATTGCATACACAACATCTCTTATACGCATGTTTATTGACTTATTTTCTACGTTGCCATAAATTTATCTATCTCCTTAACTATAAATTGTATTGGGTGTTATATGATATGCGTTGTAGAATATTTTGTGCCGTGTGATTAGTTAAAAAGTTAGAGTGTTTTGTTTCTGGGCTTTGACTCATGGCATTCGTGCCACTGGTGCTGAAGAGTTCTTGGAAGAAGTCGTCCTAGAGGGAGAAGAAGAATTTGGAGAGCAGGGTGAGTTTTAGGAGCATGTGGACCCCGCTGATGCGTTTTGAGGATTCGATACCTCTATTTTTTCTCTTTTGTTTCAGTTTTCTTGCACTCTTGTAATATCATTAAAAGCCTTGGTGAAACTGTATACGTTATGTACTTTTAATTAGTTCAGAACTCCTTTATGATTTAATAATTAACGTATGTAAATATGAATAAATGGCTAGAATATCTTTTTATTTATATTTATGTATATCCCGACGTGCCTGGAGGACGGAGCGTCACAGTTGGCATCAGAGCCTAGGTTTAGTGAACCTTCAGGCCTTAGGTTATGGGAAATTGTGTGTTCTGTCGCGTTGGAGCTCTATAGGATGCGTTGTATTAATTATTATTATCATCTATACATTATAAGAACTAAAATCTGCTGCGTCTAAGTCCTATAGCGAGTCGTGTTAGGACATTACCGGGATTAGAAATAGCAAGGAATCTACATGCAAAGGACGAGTAAGGGCATCGAGATCAAAGATCGGAGATTCATGCAACAAGTTATCTTATTTTAAGGGGGATAGGCAAGAGTACATACTAGGAGAAGTTTTAGATACCACCTCGAGAGCCACCATTAGAACCACGTGACTTCATCCTTAGAAGTCCTTTTCTCATTTACCCCAAGCCCTGGTGTCAACTTTTTAAAGTTCTTTTGCATGTCATTCCTTCTTATATCTTCAGTCCTCAATGGTACCGTCAAGTGTCATTTGTCGATAACCCTTATGTACCCAAGTTTTGTTGATAATCTTATTAGAAATTCAATCCAAGAAAATACCCTTGTCTTCAAGTTTTTATGCCTCGATAATGACCGGTATTCGCATTTGATTCTCCTCCGATTCAGGTAATCATCTTTGAACTAACTCTTCTCTTGTAGAACTCCATATCAATTCTTTGTTAAGTACCCGTTCCAGACATTCGACATTGATAAAATATTCTACCATTGTTCATTTCTCTTGATTTTGAAACCACAATCTGTTGCAGTAGTTTTGTGAATTCTTTGTACACTCTTGAAATCTTACCAGGAAAGTAGACTTAGATGCTTGAATTAAAGTACATTAGGCTGACGTAACTTCAGGACAAATATCTAGTTTGGCTACCCCTTTTGCTTAAGCATCTCTTTTATCAGAATCTAACTGTACTTGATTAGTTCCAGAGACATTTGTTTTAGTATTGTTTACTGTCCTCCTTTTGTTTCACCTACATGTGAACCCTAAATGACTACTCAATTTGTGTCAATGGTTATTGCCTTAACCGTGACCATTTGACCTCATACAACCTATCTTTTGAACCATTTAGGAATCTTCCCTTGAATCTCGATAAATGACTTGTTCACCTTCCTTAAGCCGTTTTAACCTCCAGCTACATTTTGTGCAGTCTAGTACATCATATAAAATCCTTGGCTAAACACTTGGTTGCTCGCCGCCCCAGGTCACCTCTCCTAAGACCTAGATCGATGAGAAACGATAATTATTAGAGTTTAGTTCTTTCATGAGGGACTCAGATCATGCACATTCTCAGAAGAACCACCTGACGCATCATCAAGTCACAAATCAGATCTCTACCAGGAACGTGTTTTAAAGATTAATAACCCCGACTGCAAGAACTGCTAAGTAGTAGCTCATGCAACATCTCTAACGGAGATCTATACGAAGCTTCCTATTGTCATCATTGAAAAAGCTCGCATGGGACCCGCAGGAGTGTGGCATGCAGAAGTACAATGAAAATGCTACGGAACTTGGAAGTAACGTGGCACTACGCAGTCAAGGTCCGATGATTTTATCCACACCTATTCTGGTTGGGCCCTTATGTGTTATGTATCTTGCTTTTTTGCAATCGTTCTAAGAAAATCTTGTATTCTCAACCGATTATGTACTCAAACTTCAAGGTTATGAAATACAAATGAATAAGTTATAAATTAACTCCACAAATACCAAAACATAAAGACAATCAAGATGACTCACAAGCCGCAATGCCTTTCCTCTTTATTCAAATGTTAGGAAGACCACCTAACCATCAACGGCCAGCAGATGGAACCGTAGACGAAGAAGCGCCAGGGTTAGCTCAGGTCTTATGTGAACTTGTTGCAAACATTAATCGATCACACGTGTGTGATCAAGCGTGGTTCTTATCAGAACTTAGAAAACAACGAGCCCCTACGTTCAAGGAGGGTGCTGAACCAAGAATGGCCGTAGAATGGTTGAGAGCTATCAAGAAGTTATTTAATTCCATAGGATTGCAGACTGAGGTTGATCGAGTAGCCCTAGTAGCACACCTATTGGAAGGAGAGGCTGACTACTGGTGGTCTCTGATTGACAACACCCAAGATGTAACAGCTTTGACCTGGAATCAGTTTGAAGAATTATTTTTGGAAAAGTACTTCCCAACTCCCTTTTGAGAGGGATAAGTAAGAGAATATCTATAGCTAAAGTAAGGATCTATGTCAGTAACCCAGTACGTCAACTGCTTCGAAGAGATGAGCTGATTTGTTGCGACCATCATATCTGACAAAGAATCTTAGGCACGAAAGATTGAGTGGGGCCTAGAACCATCTATCTGAACTAGAGTCATCTGCTTATAGCTTTCAACGTACACTTAAGTAGTACAAGCAGCCCTATTGGCAGAAACGGACTTAGCCGATTCTAGAAGGGTTTAGAACTAGAAGAAAGGAAACACCAGCTCTGAACGACCTGTAAGGAGCAATTGAGTGTTTGTCCCTAAGAAGCCGTACTCACAAACTAGCTGAAAAGAACAACAAGGGGGATAATAGATGGACAGAATAGTCCATCTCAATTGCAATAAATTTAGATGTAAAAAGTTTGAATGCCTGCTACCAAGGGGAAGAAACTACAATATTCATCGAAGAAAGCAAGACTACGAATATCGAGAAAATCAACTTCAACAAGGAACATGTGACCTGGGAAGGATGACAGCTTGACCAATAAGGGAACCAATGGACGTGATGAAATAAGAAAGTCAACCTGAAGACGAGAAGGCACCATGTTGGTAAACCATATCCACCCTTTCACACGATGAAGTACGAGACGAAATTTTGGGGATGAAATTTATTTAAGGGGGGTAGTTTGTAACGACCCGGTCCAGACCCTAGTTGTAATAACCCAGTTGATGATGACCCATGTAAAGACCCAACCTAAACCCTATTATTAGTGACAGATAGCCCACAAGGCCATAGAGCACAAAAGAGGTTCGAAACCATAACTCGACTCGAAAACCTTAAATTTGACCTAAAAACCCTAAAGAGGTCTAAAACTTGGGCAACAAAATCTTAACATCCGGAGAGTCTCCCAACATTTTAAATTAAGTAAATAACATGAAATATAAAATTTAAAAATAAAAAATTCTCATAATTAGGGTAAAATGACAATTTTGCCCCTAGTACAATAAAGAGTCTCAAAAACTTAAGTTTTGACACATGGACACACTAAATCAAGGATTTAAGTACAATTAAGTAGCAAAAGATAAATCAACATTAAAAATAACAAAAATGCCCCTTAGTGGCTGGCCACATTGGGAGTTGTGCAAAAAGTAACTTTTTGCTTTTCTTTAAACTTAAAAAGATGAGAAAGATGTCCAATCAAGTATTATGATAATCCAACACTTGTTGGAAAAGTAATATACATAATAATATGACATTATAGGCTAACAAAAGTAAACAAATCATTCTTGAAGTTCATACATAATAAAATAAGTCAAAAAGCCATATATTGTCAAACTAACTTAATTTGACTTAAAAGATTACATCTATTGAATCAATTGCTATGAAAACTATGATAATTCATAAAAATACTTAATTTATCGTAAACATACTAAAATAATAAGTTTTCGTAGGAAAAGACACCAAAAAGATACATCAAATTAACTTTTAAAGTATTTTTTTGCACAAAAGGGCACGCAAACCAATGCAAAACTCCTTGATTGATGTGGGGTCAGATTTTTGTTTTCCCAAACTGATGCCCCAGCTGTATTCCCTTCCCTTGATATGATATGTTCCCTCAAAAATAGCACCAAATTAAATGAACCCATGTGAAGTGGAAGAAAAAGGAGAAAAAATGACTTAATTTGCATCATTGTGTTCCCTAGTCTTTTTGTTCATATTGAGAGCGAAAACCAGATTTAAGTATTCTTGAAGTTTTATACTAGTTTGAGGGAGAAAAAAGAGGAGAAAGAAGGAAAAGAAGAAGGAATCAATGAAGTTTTTCTAAAGCTAAGTCCTAATCCACCATCCACCCTCGTTTGATCTTTTAAATAAGTAAGTAAAACATCTAAACCTTATGTCTAATATCAGTCAAAATATTCCTCAACTCATCTCTTTAAACACTTTAAAAATCAATAACCGAAAACAAACCGTAAAGGCATCGTAGTTGAGAATTAGGGGTTGTTGTGTTTTTGGATGATATAAGATGTTGTTGTGTGTTGTTATTTTTGAGTTTGATGACTTAGAAGTGTACTGGAACCTTGATATTCATGTCTAAAAAATAAGTATGCAAAGAAATGGAACAAAAACTTGACATGCTCTTTATATCAAGATTTAGCTGTTTGTGTTATCTTTCATCCAAAGTTGGTTTCAACTTATTTGAGTAAGTAGAACTCAAGATATTGCAATTTCACTAGAGTGTGTCATTTTTCAATCAGTCGACAATACCGACCTAAACAACCTTGTTTACAATGAGATCTGATCTTTAGCCAAAACATAAACGTTGTAGATAACATGTATATCTAACTACCCACCAAACAAGAGATCAGAATATTGAGGGTTAATAAGTCAAAACCCATTTGAAACTCTCTGTTGTGTTTCGACCGTCAAATGACACTTTTGTCACATATTTTTGTGTAGCCCCAAACCCATATTGCTAGTGACCTAATCCAAACGTGGTCTACATGAACATTGTAGCTAATGTATGGAACTACTTTCTATCCAAAAATCAGACCTAGATGCCTCAGGAAAGTCCCACAAAACCATTTCAAATTCTCTGTTCAAAATCGGCTCTGCTGAGTTTTGGCGGCTGACAGAACCTATTTTATAAATTGGCCAAAAACTCTAACGTGTTCCAAATAACTACCCTTCGCACTAAACATGAAACTTGTAGGGGACATGCTAAACTAGAACATATCCATTTAAACTTGATCAGGTACCCCAAAACCGTGACAAATAGAGGCATAAGTTCGGTAAAATTTTGATAAAAGTGCTGAACCGTTTTCGCTTAGGGTGTTTTGTTCACCCATTTGCCTTAAGTTTTGGCCTTAGTGATAAACATAAGAGTTGTAGGTAATATTTTTATCTAAATGGTGTTTAAAAATCATAACTTGATTCCAAGTCTAAATGCCCCAAAATCTTGTCGACCCTTTTAATTTAATACTTGATTTCAGCCTTAAAAGTTGCTAAGTGTGATTTGAGTACCATTTGCTATGAGACCTGAGTTTTATATGATGATTGATTTGAATTAGTTGATTAGCGTTTTTAAGTGAATGTATGATAATTTAAAACTCATGCTATCAAGTTTGAATTATATCTTGGGAATTTAGCTTTTGCTTTATATACTTGCACTTGAGATCAATATTACACATCATGAACATTGTCACTTGAATCTTGGCATATTGGAGTCCATCTATCTACATTATTTTTGGGATGGACGGTATTAAATTGTTCTTCTTAGTTCTAAATCTAGGGCATCCTCGGTTGCCATTTTTATAAATATTTTGGGATATATTCCCCTTGTACACCTTGGGTTCGTCCCCGGTGTTTGAAATGATTTATGAATATTATTGGGTACCATGGGTTCGTCGCTAGTATTCTGGTTTTGACAATTTAGACTTTGGGCTGATGCCAAACGAGCATCCTGGTCCTTAATGTGGGATTATTTGCGCATTATTACTTTAATTATTTTAGTTGGCCGGAGGATAAGGATGGATCTTATTTGCCCGCCCCCACGCCGTTGCCATTGAGTAAAACAGCTGTGGCATAAAGCCTGATAAAGCATTTATTATTCGTGACTAGGCGAGAATAGGTTTGGTGATCAAATTCCCATAAAGTTTACTATGGTGATTCTCAGTGTGGAATTCCTGTTATAATCTGGGTGTATGTCGGGTTGGGCATCTGCATTGCATACACGACATCTCTTATATGCATGTTTATTGACTTATCTGCTATCCTACCATAAATTTGTCTATCTCTTTGACTATAAATTATATTGGGTGTTATATGATATGCGTTGTAGAATATTTTGTGCCTTGAAATTAGTTAAAAGGTTAGAGTGTCTTAAGGAAACAATTAAAATAAATTAGTGAGATTTTAAAAAAATATATAATCTCTTAACTTAAGAAAGCATCTAACTAAAATTCATTTGGAAAATTTAAATGAAAATACGTAATAACAAAATATTAGTATCCCACACTTACGTGTAGATTTGATTTTTATTAGGCACTGAGATCGTGTCATCAGAAGATTAAAAGGTTAGAGTCAGGAACAAAGAAATAGTTCGATGCGCTTAACTCCAGGTGAGAGTGCTTAGTATTCTTCTGGACTACATTGCATAAATTATGTTTTAAACTTGTTGTATATCCATATTTTGAAGCATGAGAACTTTTGATAGCATGATCTTTGATGTTCTAATGCCATTATGTTTTTAGCATGCTATCTATATCTTTTGAAAATTATGTATGTATGAAACAAGAGTTTTATCAATACTGTGATATGTTATTCCAAAGTGCCAAGTTACAAGGGTTTTCGGTCCTTTATATCTCGTTATGAGGGAGGTTACCCAACTATGGGTTTTGTTTGTCCCTAAAGCAGAGGTTTTTCGTTGACCAGGGGCTTTTGCCTTTAAAGTTTTCAGGCTGAGTCCCGGGTTATAGCTATACCACTCGTGCTTGGTGGAGAGTGGCATTTATTCCATCACGTTGCTATCTATGTATTGAGAATTGAGGTTACGGTACCGTCAAAACTTCCATTCGTGAGGTTGACGACTACTTGGTCACTGTTGGGTATAAGTTTTATACGAGACATGGCTATTTTGAGTTGTGGCGGTTAGGCCTAGAACTTTATTTTTTAAAGTATGAGAAAGTGGAATAAGTACATTGTGACAAAGCCCCAAATTATAGTTTTGTGAAAAAGGAAAGTTCTTTATAACTAATAAGCATCTTGATAGGCAAACATAGTATTTTTGTCAAAAGTAAAATGTTTTAAGTATACTTAAATAAATTTTCTCATTTTGTTCATTATAATACTAAGTGCACGAATTACCCAAAAAAAAATTACTAAGTGCACCCTCCTGTAACCTTTGTGGTTGCAGATCGCAAGGATAGGTAGAGATGGTCCACCACACTTGTCAGATCCATAGACCTGAGATCGTGGTCAAGTGTTATTTTCTTTTGTTTTAAATCTATAGTTATTATGACCCAAAAGTATAAAGTTTTGTTAAAATGTACCTTAGTTCGGATGTATAAAAACGCGTATCCATCGTATGTATAGTGGTTTTTGTTCATGGAAATGGATAACTCCAGTTTGACTTGTATAAATACGCTCTTAGCTGCGTAAGTCACATTAATTTTCAGTCCCTGAAAAGAGGGTGTCACATCTTGGTATTAGAGCCCTAGGTTATAGGTCCTGTAGACTTGTCAGAATATGGTTTGTGGTGGACCTTATATTAGATACGTCATTTCATAGTTGGCGTACAGAGTGGCTCAGACCTGGAGTTGTCATACCCTTACCTTCGATTGTCTGACTGACTAGCTTTGAGTTTCATTTGAAAAACGTGTTCTGCAGGTATAGGTTCCTAATTAGAATTCTAAGTAAGTTATTAGATTGGGGAAATGGCCCTTATGTTGTGGAACCATCTGTGCTTATCCATATACTTCGAGTGAAACTTTTATATCGAACCCTAATTCATATCTTTCTTATAATAGGACAAAATATGGAACACTCAGACGGAGTGTCATTCATCTCAAATTAATATAACGAAGCACAATCAGAAGAATCTCCACAAGTGAGACCAGTACAGCCTGTCCCAACAACTAGAATGCTAGAGACAATTGGAAGGTTGACAGAACAGAACGCGAGATAGATCACGATGCAGACGGAAAGAACTAGTAATTCACTAATCAAGCAATTTAAATATCTTGGAGAAAAAGAGTTCATGGGGACTCTTAGCCCCACGGAAGCAGAGAACTAGTTAAAGAATGTCGTTCGTATGTTGGACAGGCTGAGAGTAAATGAAGACGATAGGGTCGTTCTCATAGCATTTATGTTCAGGGGAAAGGCATAACATTGGTGGGAAGCTACGTAGAGGTTATTAAAGATGCCAGAATTAGGAGTCGAATCTCTGTACCTTAGAAGATTTCCTAGAGTCGTTTCGAGAAGGCATTTGACGAATAGTACAAGCTTATAACCTATAAGTATGAGAAGGAACAAGAATTCATTGACCTTGAGCAATCCGTAATGATATGAAGTTTACTGAGTTTTCACAATATGCTATCCAACTTATACTCGATTAGGAGACAAAGTGTTTAAGATTTCAAAAGGGGTTAAGTTTTCCACCTAGCAAAAAATTGATGGTCCTTGAAATGAGTATCTATGTGGGTTTGGTAAATAAGGCAAAGATGATCGAGAAAGACGTGAATGAGGGGGGAAGAAGACTTGAGAGATTTAAGAAATGCAAGTTTTGGAATGCATTAGTCAGCAAGGTAGGAGGATGTGGTCCTAAGGGTAAAGCCCCAAGGCCACAGGATTTTCGAAACTAGAGTTATCAGTCAACTGCGAGGAATTTGAGATTTAAAGGGAATGAATCTAACAAAGGAATGTTTGGACGTGCAAAGGAGTAAAAGACAAATGGCTGCTTCAAGTGTGGAGCCAATGACCACTTTAAGTAGGATTATTCGAAGGTCAACCAAGGGATTATCTGGTATTGCTGCGGTGAACTAGGGCATATAGCCACTTAGTGTGGGCAATCAAGGATGCCAACACAGTCGTCTGTCGGAAGTAGGCGAATGGAAAACAACGAACTGACGAGGAAGCACAGAGCAAAGGGAATGGACCAATGGACCCATCAAGACTTCTGGGAAGGGTGTTTGCGATCACTTGTCAAGATGCACAAGCTACCCCTAGCATGGTAATAGGTACACTTATAGCTTTCAATAGAAATGCCTACGTTTTGATAGACCCTAGATCCACACACTCATTCGTATCACCCACATTTATGAAGTAGGCGTTGTAAAAATGGAACCTCTTGATTGCAAAATGTCGATTGTTGCTCCAGTAGGCAAGGAAGTGATAATCAGAAGTGTGTACAAAAATTATTTGTTAAAGATAGGAGACAAAGATATAATGGTAAATCTGATGCCTTTAAGTATGATAAAGTTTTACCTAATTCTCGGGATGGACTGGTTATCCTCTTACCATGCGCCACTAGACTATTTTGGAAAGAAAGTAACCTTTAGAATACCCGGGAAAGTGAAATTTGTATTCCAAGGAGATAAGGGTAGGAAACCTGTTCGTATTGTGTTAGCCGTCAAAGCTTTCAAGTTATTACAAAAAGGTTGCCACGAGTTCTTGGCACATATGGTTAACACAGACATGAAAAGAAAAGAACTTTCAAAAGTACTAGTTATTTGTGAGTTCCCAGATGTGTTCTTAGGAGATTTTTTTGGAGTAGCTCCAGAACGAGAAGTGGAGTTTACCATTGATCTATACCCCAAGCACAACCCCTATATCCATCACTCCCTATAGAATGTCACCAGCAGAGCTGTGAGAGTTGAAGGAGCAATTACAAGAACTGCTGGATAAAGGATTCATCAGGCCTAGTGCCTCACCTTGGAGAGCACCCGCGCTATTTGTTAAGAAAAAGGATGGGACCTTAAGAATGTGTATTGATTACCGAAAGTTGAATAGAGTAACTGTCAAGAATAAGTATCCCTTACCCCAGATGGATGATCTTTTTGATCAGTAATAAGGAGAAAAGGTGTTCTCGAAGATTGATTTGAGGTCAAGATATCACCAATTGAAAGTAGTGGAGTCGAACATTTCTAAGACCGCATTTAAGACCCGAAATGGACATTATGAGTTTGTAGTAATGGACTTCGGGTTGACTAATTAATGCACTTGCAATAATTATGGACTTGATGAATAGGGTGTTTAAAAAGTTTCTAGATAAATTTGTGATTGTTTTCATTTATGACATCCTGATATATTCACGAAGTAATGAATCTATGTGGAACATTTGAGGATTTCTTTACAAATCTTAGGAGACCACAAGTTGTCTGCAAAGTTTACTTAGTGTGAGTTTTGGTTGGACCGAGTGGTGTTTTTAGATCATGTTGTTTCGGAGATAGAATCCAAGTAAACCCAACAAAAGTTGAAGCTATAGTAAATTGGGCGAGACCAACTAATGTAATGGAGATATGTAGCTTTTTGGGGTTGGCTGGTTATTATCGAAGATTTATTCAAGATTTTTCTTTAATCGCAAAACTCTTGACTCGGTTAAACCAAAAGAACATGAAATTTGAATGGTCGAACCAATGTGAACAGAATTTCCAAGAATTAAAGTCTAAGTTGGTGTTAGCCCCTGTACTTCCCCTCCCATCGAGCAGTGAAGGCATTATAATTTATAGTGATGCATTGCACCAAGGGTTGGGTTATGTTTTGATGCAACATGAGAAGGTAATCGCATATGCATCTAGACCATTAAAGTCTCACGAGAGAAAGTATGTTACCTATGATCTGGAATTGGCTGCATTTATCTTTACACTCAAAATATGGAGGCACTAGCTATATGGGGTCACCTGTGAGATATTCACCGACCGTCAAAGTTTAAAGTACTTCCTTACTCAGAAAGAGTTAAACCTAAGACAGAGAAGATGAATGGAGTTAATTAAGGACTATGATTATATGATCCATTACCATTCGGGAAAAGCTAATGTTGTAGCAGACGCCCTAAGCCAGAAGTCAGCAGGAAGTATGGCACATCTCTGAACAATGCGAAGTAGTACATTTTCTGAAATGCAATCGCTTAGGACTACCCTGGCAATCAAAAAAGTGGGGGTTTATTTGCAACTCTTAGGGTGAGGCCAACCTTATTGGATTAAATCCAAGCAGCCTAGTAAGCAATTAGTCAAGTGGATAAGATAAGGGCAGATGTTTTATGGTTTGGTCATCGACTATATGTGACTAATAATGAAAAGTTAAGGAGGCAAATTTTAGATGAAGCTCATAATTCAGCATACACGATGTACGCTGAAAGCATAAAAATGTATAGAGATTTGAGGAAAAGATATTGGTAGAGTGGGATGAAAAAAGACGTAGCTGACTTTATGGAAAGATATTTAGTATGCCAACAGGTTAAGGTTGAACACCAGAAGCAAGAAGGACTACTAGAACCCTAACCCATACCAAGGGAAACGATGCTATTTGGGTAATTGTGGACAGATTAACAAAGTCAGCACACGACCTACCGATCAAAATGACATTCCATATGCATAGGTTCGCACGACTTTACATTGATGAAATTGTCCATTTGCATGGCATACCAATCTCAATAGTATTAGATAGAGATCTACATTTTACGTTTAGATTCTGGCCAAGCCTACAAGAAGCGTTGGGAACTACATTGAAGTTTAGCACGACATTCCATCCACAAACTGATGGCCAATCGGAGAGAACTATTCAAATCTTTGAGGATATGCTTACAGCATGCGTTCTGGACTTTGCCGGAAGCTCGGAAGAACATTTGTCATTGATTGAATTTTCATATAACAATAGTTTCCAATCGGCCATAGGAATGCCCCCTTATGAAGCATTATATGGCAAGAAGTGCCTGAGTCCAATTTGTTGAGAGAAAGTCGGGAAAAAAAGCTACTTGGCTCCAAAATTGTGCAAATCACCACTAATAAGATAAAGTTAATCCAAGAAAGACTGAAGCAATCTCAAGACAGGCAGAAGAGTTATGCGGATAATCGAAGACGTGATTTTGAAGTTGAAATTGCAGATTGCGTGTTCTTAAAAATATCACCTTGGAAAGAGGTAATAAGAATCGAGAGGAAAGGAATATTGAGTCCCTGTTATATAGGGCTAGATGAAATCATTAAAAGAATTGGAAGTACAAGTTATCAATTGACCCTACCTCCAGAGTTGTCAGGTTTGCACAATGTATTTCACGTCTCTATGTTGAAAAAATACATGTCAGACCCTTCTCACGTGTTAACAGTACAACCCATTGATCTAAAACCCGACCTTACGTATGAAGAAAAGCCATTGCAAATACTAGATAGGAAGGAGCAAGTTTTGTGGAATAAAATTATTCCCTCAGTAAAAGTATTGTGGTAAAGCCACTCGATTGAAGAAGCCACCTGGGAGCAGGAAGAAGATATGCAAAGGAAATATCCACACCTTTTTGAATAAGATACGTAAATTTAGAGGACAAAATTTCTTAAAGGAGGGTAGATTGTAATAACTTGTACTCTAAAAAGCAACAAAAATACGACACGTGTCTAATTTATCTTTTCGACTATGTTGATTTAGCTTCTCAAAATAATATAGTATTTTAAAATTTGTTTTTGAAACAATTAAATGAAAAATAAATTAGCAAATATTCTTGAAACAAAAGTTCTAACAAAACCTTATAAAAAAATCCAAATCAGAAATTAAAATAAAAAATTATAAATTTTTGATAATCATAAAATTAGAAAACATGTAGTTCAGGACTTTTCGCTAGAATTTCGTCAATACGGTAATTTATGAAATGATATTAAATGTTTATATTAATTTTTGAGAATTTTTACAAAAATAAAATTTTACCTTGAAAAATATATGTAGTACAATTACCCAAATCCGGGACACATGTCATCATGTGCCCATTCCAAATCACCTTTTATCCTCTAGGCCCTGTTCGGCACAACCAATGGGTTAAATCCCTTGAGTCTGATCCTCCACCGCTTAAGCCTCAATTCTACATATATATAGTAAGTGTATTTTCCCTCAGCTAAGGAATTAATATTGTTAGTATTATTTCATGAGGGAAATTAACAGAAAGAGAAAGAATAAGGAAATAAGAGAAAACAGAGATTTGAAACGCGAGGAAGAAGAAGCATGCTGCGGCTGCTGCCAACTCAACGCCACCGCCGGTGCCCACCGCCACCGCCACCACCACCGTCGACGAATCTGCTGTCGCCGACCCTTGCCACCGCTGGCCCTCTTTGGTCACCAGTGAACTTCTCTCTCTGTCATGCCCTTGACCCGAGGCACGTGATTCCCTCATGATAACTCTTTCCACCTATAACCAAAACTTATTTAATGATATTCTCTTGAATTTAGTTTATTAAAGGTTATCACTTATCTCAAACTCTAAAATATTCTAAGAATATTTTTTCCAAAATTTTGGCAGAGTTTTCTCTATTTTTCGGACTATCCCAAATTATTTATCAACCTGTCAATCTCAAATACAATCTGTACTCAGGTGGTCTCAAGTCCCATAATACAGTCAAACTATGTACTAAAAGGAAATCCACAAACATCCCGAAACATACATACATCACAACCATGCATTATACATCTAAGATTTAATTCATTTCTCATAATTATTACAGTCATCCATGAGGTACTCTTCTTTTTCTCAAAATATCACTACATATATATAATTCTCGCGTCCTTTCAACAGTCTCCCAACATCGTTATAAGCTACAATCCACTAATACACAATTTTGAATTTACAAACATAAACATAAACATAAATGCTCCTCCTTCTCTATCAAAATTTTACCCATAATCAATCATCATCTCGAACTTCATCCTTTCCCTTAGAACCTATAAAAAAAATGTAATTCACCATATGTGAGCCGAAACTCGTAGGATAAAGACTAAAAATAATATTATGCATGATATGTGAGGTGTGAATAACATGCAATAATGAAATCATTATCAAATCATGTTTATAACCCATTTATTTAGTTTTTGTTCGTTATCTCTTCATTCTTTATTTACTTAATCTTTACCTTTTCTTACTAAATCATTCAACACATTTTCATTAGATCCACTATTCGTTGAAGTTCTACGCTCACCCACCTTAAATATTGATTCATTTTCTTACTTCTTCCATTCTATTTCAGTCGTTTCACATTCTTTCAATTTATCTTCGTTCCCGTTTTTAATTCCATTCTCTTGGTTCGTTATCCAACATTTAGATTTACATCTTTTATAAAACTGTTCATTTCTTTTTCTTCTCTTGACATAAATTACAATTTCTCTTTATGTATCTTTAGTTCTCACTACCATTCTCATTTTCTCTTTACTAAGTTATCGAATACCAATGCACGCTTACCTATTATAAAATCGTTCTTTTCACCATGATGCAACACCACATTTCGGGGGCTAACCCGTGGGCATGTGGTCTCCTGTTGGAGGCAATACTGCCAAGATTATTGTTTTTCAAAATAATTTTCGGTAAAAAAATAACTGGACGGGCAAACGCCGAAACAGGCTCTAGATAAAACTTTTGACGACGAATGATCAAAATAAAGTCCGTACAACCAAAGTTAATTTAGAAGAATACCTCTTGTCGATCTAATCTTCAACTACGACTTGATTCCGAGTTAAAGCTCCTATCAGATCTTCTACTGTATTCTCTTACGCGATCCTCGAACGTAGTGTGGGTTACAATCCTCTGAGAACTCGTTCTGGCAGAACCATGATATATTTAAGTCTTGAAAGACAAAAATAATATCATATATGATATATGAGATATGAACTATCAAATCTCAAACTGGTTCAGCCTACCCGCGTATATATAAGGCTACAGTAGGGACCTGATGAGTAATTATGAGTTAGACTTCCAGTGAAACACAGATACCTACTAGCGGTTTCTACAATTATGGAAAGTCATGTAGCGGTTTCTGTAATTTTCATAAAATACTGAATTACAGTTCACACCACTAAAGAACTGTAATTGCATTCTGACCCATAATCTCAAGACTTTCTTGCATTGAGCTCCTGTTATTAAATGCTTACCATTTCTTCCCACGTTAAGAT
>JAUMHN010300039.1:0-42799 GCA_032360265.1 Heliamphora ciliata
CTTGAAGGTATATTTAATCATAAAATATCATATTATTTTATTATTTTTCATGAAAATCGCACAACGTCGTTTTTTACAGTCATGACGTCATTCATCGAACTTTTTTCCGCTGCGCGGCTCTAACAGTGGGTATGTGTTAGGCGTGTATGGGCATTGTGGGCTTACGTTGGACATGTGGGAGTTTATGTTGGACGTGTTGGCCGTGTGTTGGTCTGGGTTATGATTTGTTGGTGGTTGGGTCCTTGGTTTTCAATTGGTTTCCTATGGTATTCAGTTGATTGATTATGGGATTAGTCGACTGAAATACTGTTGGATTTTTTTTAGGGTTCGGTTGGTTATATTTTGGTTTTTGAGGGTCGTGACGTGACCTCGGGTGTTTGTTTAGTTGCCGTCCTCATGGGTGACGTGCATGGCTAGATGTGGGTTGTTGGGGCACGGCTGTGTGCGTTGTGGTTGGGTATGGAATGTGTTTGGGCTCATGGCACCTTTATTGAATAAGTGGTGTTTTGTGACCTCGCGGTTTGAGGGGTTTAGCGTTAACCTTCGGGTTAGGCTTTATTTTGTGGGTTGTTGGTTGTCCATGTGAGTGGATGTCGGGTTTTTTGGCGGGTGGCATCATGATGTTGGGTGATATGGCTATGTGCGTTTATAACTGGTTATGTGCATTTGTAACTCTAGTTTATTTATGTATGAAATGTGTAAGTGGATTACATGATTTTGGTATCATTATGTGTAACGTGGTTTATGTTTTAAAACGCAGAATTTTATAAGCATGTATATGTGGGCTCTGAGGAGCGAAAGCATGTGATGCATGTTGCACGGGTTACGTGCGTTGCATGGGTGACATGTGTTATATGGGGCAGTGGTCTTTCGGTGAAAGCCTGAGAAATGTTAGATGGGGCAGTGGTCCTTCGATGAAAGCCCGAGAAGATCCTTGTGTTGTGTGGGTGCTTTAGACCCTCGGGTTGTAGGCCCGTAAATTAAGCTGGTTGCCTCTGTGAATGGTGATGTGCTTTGTACCTTCGGGTTAATTCTCGTAAATTAAGCCAGTTGCCTCCATGAATGGCGAGTGGGTGCTTAGGACCCTCGGGTTGTGAACCTGTAAACTAAGCTGGGTGCCTCCATTAATGGCGTCGTTGTCGTAACCCCGTATAGAACTTGTCATTACCAAGCCAGTCTGTGCGACTTGGGTCTAGGGAAATGGGCAAAAGTCTATAGTTGTTACTTTTGTCTGTGTGGCAGAGTCGGTACATAAGATTATATTTACATCTTTTCTCCTCGGTTGTGTGGTCCGAGTGGAGCATTCTGTGTTATTACTGCTTTCCCTTAACTGTGGCATGATATCTGTTAGGATGATATGGATAGTTTTAAGGATGGAATGTGATCTTAAAGATAGTGCGTGCGATGCATATCTGTTGTGTGTTGGGTGTGTTGCTCATAGTGTGTTAGGCGTAGTGCATGTGTTGCATGAGTAGTTTGTTGGGGCTTGGTGGAGCCGGCTTAGATATATATCCATGTGCTGTATGTACATATATATCTATGATCTTTTGGACTCGTGCGAGTCGTGTTATCAAACCATTTTGCTGGCTCTGATGAGTCCTGATCTAAAACTATTTCCAAACTATTTTAAGGCTTGAAAGAGAGTCTAAAACTACACCTTGATTTCCTAGCATGTTTAGCTTATATTGCATGCTTATCTAGTTTCTCCCGAGCTTTGGCTCATGGTGTGGGATTTTGATTTTCTTCAGGTACCGGTCACATGAGTTGATCTGGGGTGCTGGAGAGGTGAAAGAGTTGTAGTCTTCCTTTTTGTTCTTTTACTACATGTATGTTGTAACATGTTTTCCCAATATTGGAACCGTGTAATGTAAGCCATTTGCCGATTTTATATAATGCATGTATGGTTTAATTTGAGAGTGTATTCTCGATTGGGTTTTACGTTCAGTTGCTTGTGACTGTTTCACGTGACCCAGAGTTTGGGTGTGACAGCTTGGTATCAGAGCTCTGGGTTCGAATACCTAGTGCCGTGGAAAGAGGTTGCATCACCGTTTGAGGTTGATTGCGTGTGCTTGACTACATTTATTAAGATGCTCTGATAACATGAACGTGTTGACATGTTAGGTGTGAGAATGATGGGTATATGTGAGCATGGATGTGAGACCCTGTACCGTTTTATTTTTTTGTATATATGCATATTCGGTGTTTTTCAACACGTTTAGGTATTTTCGCTTTAATATACTTATATGCGTTTTGATGCATGTTTTGGTTTATCTAAGCATGAGGGGTTGGTCCCGGGGGCTGCGGGGAGCTATGGTGCGAATTTCAAAAATTTAAAAAAAAAAGATATTTTGGAGGCTTATAAATATCAGGAGTTAGATATTTTCAAAAGATATTTTCAAAACTTAACTCCTAAGTTTCCTCCAGTTTTCTCTCTGCCTTCTCTCTAACTTCTCGGGGGCTTGGGACTTGGTTTTTGACGATCCAACAGCCGATCCTTATTGTTAGCATCGTGGTCTACGCATCCATCTGGATGAAATTTCATTCCGACGAAGCTCGATTTTGCACGTGAATTGAGGTATTGAGTTTTGACTCACTGAGGTAGGATTCTATACTGTATAACTATTGAAGGGTTCTGTGGGTAATCATATGTGTTTCTACCGTTTTGAAACGCATGAAAATCAACTTTGTTTCAAAGATGGGTTTTTGGTTGTAAAATCATTTTTTCATCATTTTCGGTGGATGGAAGTGTGTTCTGAGAGTTTTCTTTCGATGTCGGGGTTGGACGTGTGGATGTCCAAGGGTGTTATACGGATGTTTGGCGGCTTGATTTGGGGTTTGGAAGCAAAAATCGTGGTTTAAAATCATTTTTTGGGGAAGGTCAGTCGACTGGACCATGGTGGTCAGTCGACTGGATCTTGCTTTTTGAGAGTCAGTCGACTGGACCTTCAGGTCAGTCGACTGATATGTTTCTATTTTGGATTTTTCTTCTTTTTTTGAGAGTTTTCAGCCGACTGGGGGCTTAGGCTTGTCGACTGGGGTCCTGCATGGGCTGTTGGTGATGTTTTGGTGGTTCGGTGGATGGGTTTTAGTTCTCCTTTCTTTCCACGGATGGTTTTAAAGCGATGGATTCATGTAATCTCGTGTTTTGGAGGTTGGTTTTCGGAGGGAGTGGTTTGAAAAGGAGTTTTTATGAAAACTTTGGGAAAAATATGTTTTCTTTTGGAGGTTCGGAGCTGACCTTTGGGGTTGGGGCTCCACCTTGAAAACGTTTGATAAATGTGTGTGTTCTTACATACATGTTGATCTCCATGGTAGATGGATTGGTTCCCCTTTATGCATGTGTTCTATAGCTTTGAAACTCATGTTTTTACATGTTTCGTTTGATCTCCAAGTTAATGGATGGATCTATATGTTTGTTTAATCTCCATGTTGATGGATGGATCATTGGTATATATTTGGAAACGTTTTGGTTTTATAAAATAATTCTCTAGATGTACCGAAATAACGGGTATTTGGCACGAATTGCCCTCGGTGTAAGTCCGAAAACGTGCGCAGAGTATGTGCTTTGTACCTTCGGGCTAGTCCCCGTAAATTAAGCAGTTGGGTGCTTTGTATCATCGGGTTTCTGGCCCGTAAATTAAGCTTTTACGTTATGGTGGCTTCGTATAGAACTTGTATTTACCTAACCGTTCCTACGATGTGTAGGGATTGGGTAAAGGAGCAAGAGTTTGTAGTTGCTACATTTGTGCCCTTGTGACGGTGTCAGTACATAGGAACCATTTTATTTCTTTCCTCGGTTGTGTGATCCGAGTGGAAAGCAACGTTTTGATTACAGTTTTCTTTAACTGTTGTTTGCAATAGTTATAATGCCTAGTTTTACTTGTGATTGAGCTAGCTCTCACCATATGATTGTATATCCTGCTTTACAGCTTTATATAGTCTGTTTCTATTGGGCTTCGGCTCACGGTGTGGGATTTTTGCTGTAAAATTATTTTCAGGTCAGGAGATTGATGATGAGGAGTTGATCTAGTGGTGCCCGTGGTGGCGGAAGATTTTATCTCTTCTTTTTGTATGCCTGCTGAAGGCGTGTTTTGTACGCTTCGGGGCGATAGATTATGCTTGTTGAGTATGAATATCTACTGTTTATGAGAGATGCATGTTGGGTATTCTTTTGATTTCAACAGGTGGGTTTGTTGTATGAAAACCTATTTTCCATAAAAATTGGTGTTTGGTGGATTTTCACAAGACCCTGGATTTGGGGCGTGACAACTTGGTATCAGAGCTCTGGGTTCGAATACCTAAGAGCCATGGAAAGAGGGTTTATCACCTGGTGAGGTTGATTGAGTATGCTTGTTTGCGTGTGTTTAGATATTTCTATAACATGCTGATAGTGTTTTGAGCATGATCATTTGTGTATATGTGGGTATGGAGGTTGAATCTCAGGATTGACTACTCTTGCCTCAGGACGTTTGGACTAACATATTTGGACGCCAATTTAGAAATGCGTTTGGCCAACGTGTTTTCTAGCAAGGAATCTGAATACATTATCCAAATTGACGCGTCCGTCTTGTTAGTTCTCCTCGATATGTGAGTCGTGTTTTCATAACCTTAAGTGGCTACGTGTTAGCATTCTTATGTGCGTTATGTGTTGGTGCTACGTAGTAACATGTTGTAGGAATGCTTATCTTGTTATATGGCTTTCCATAGGACTATGTCCACGTGGGGAGTGTGGGGACGGGGTCGTGGCCGAGGCCGTGACCGAGGCCGTGCTTATTCTCAGGTTCCAGAAGAAAGGAACGTTCATACCCCACAGGAACAAGTGGGCGGTGCTGACGTTATCCAGGAGATGCTGACCACTATAAGAGCTATGGCTGAGGCTACTAGGGCTGGAGTAAGGATTCCGGAGCCAAGGGCTTCTGTGGCCATGAGGGAGTTCCGGCGGTTGGATCCTCCAACCTTTTCGGGGGAGCCGGACCCTAAAGTTGCTACTGAGTGGTTGGAAGTGACCACGACGATCTTCAATACGCTGGATATTGAGGAGGAATCCTTACACGTAAAGTTGGCGGCATTCCAACTGAGAGAAGATGCTAGAGAATGGTGGAAGTTTGCCAAGACCACAGTGGATGACACGTGGGCCGCTTTCACAAGAGTCTTCTTGGAGAAGTACTTTTTGAGATCTTCGAGGAATACTTACAAAGAGGATTTCCTCTCCCTTGTTTAGGGAAATCTTTCTGTGGTCCAGTATGAGGCCAAGTTCGCGAATCTTCGCGGTTCGCAACTGAGATGGTATCTACAGAGGAGTTGCGTGCGGGGAGATTTGAAAGGGGCCTTCGACCTGCCATCAAGGATAGGGTTGCAGCTCTGGGTTTAGAGGTGTACATCGCTTTGGTGGAAGCCGCTATCCTAGTAGAGAACTCGTTGGCAAAGAACCGCAGAGTTAGAGAGAGCAAGGGCCAGCAGAGTGATGGAGGAACACAGCTTCAGGGGCGCAGGAACAAGTGCTGGAGGCTATTGGGTCTGAGTTCTCATTTTGCTGGGTCATATCAGCCGCAGTCGTCCTCACCTACACCTTCAGTGGCTTCGATAGGAAGGCCAGAGGCCGTGGCAAAGGTCGTGCTTATGCTCAGGTTCTGAAAGAAGGGAACGTTCATGCCCCACAGGAACAAGTGGACGGTGCTGACGTTGTCCAGGAGATGCTTGCCACTATGAGAGCAATGGCTGAGGCTACTAGGGCTAGAGTAAGGGTTCCGAAGCCAAGGGCTTCTGTGGCCATGAGGGAGTTCCGACAGTTGGATCCTCCAACCTTTTTGGGGGAGCCGAACCCCAAAGTTGCTACTGAGTGGTTGGAAGTGACCACGATGATCTTCAATACGCTGGATATTGAGGAGGATTCCTTACGCGTAAAGGTGGCGGCGTTCCAACTGTGGGAAGATGCTAGAGAATGGTGAAAGTTTACCAAGACCACAGTTGATGACACGTGGGTCGCTTTCACAAAGTCTTCTCGGAGAAGTACTTTCTGAGATCTTTGAGGAATACTTACAAAGAGGAGTTCCTCTCCCTTGTTTAGGGAAATCTTTCTGTGGTCCAGTATGAGGCCAAGTTCGCGAATCTGTCGCGGTTCGCAGCTAAGATGGTATCTACAGAGGAGTTACGTGCAAGGAGATTTGAAAGGGGCCTTCGATCTGCCATCAAGGAAAGGGTTGTAGCTCTGGGTTTAGAGGTGTACATCGCTTTGGTGGAAGCCGCTATCCGAGTAGAGAACTCATTGGCAGAGAACCGCAGAGTTAGAGAGAGAAAGGGCCAATAGAGTGATGGAGGTACACAGCTTCAGGGGCGCAGGAACAAGCGCCGGAGGCCATCGAGTCTGAGTTCTCATTTTGTTGGGTCATATCAGCCGTAGTCATCCGCACCTATACCTTCAGTGGCTTCGATAGGAAGGCCAGAGCAGATAAGGTTGATTTGTTATCGATGCGGACAGCCAGGGCATCATTCAGTTGAGTGCTCGCAGAAGGGCCAGGTACAAAGTTCAGCGTATGTCCAATCACAGGTGAGAGACCCACCAGCATACTATGGGTGTGGTCAGTTCGGGCACATTCGTAAGTGCTGTCCCCGGGAAGGGAATGTTTAGAGTGCGACAGGAGCGCCAGCTGCTCCATCTACGCAGAGACGGCAGGCTCCTCAGCAAACTAGGGCCCATATGTCTAGGTTTGCAGAGGGGGGTGCTTCAGCATAGTCTGTGTGGCAGCCGACAACTCAGGGTTATGGTGGGCAGACCAGACCACCGATGGCCAGAGCTTATGTTCTTATTGATCGCAGTGCTTCCAAAGCACCAGTTGCATCTGATGCTGCAGCCACTCCAGCCATGATCAGAGGTACTCTTCTAGTCTTTAGATCATAGGCCTGTGTTCTCATCGACATGGGAGCATCACATTCTTTAATCTCCTCTGCCTTTGTATTTGCATTGGGGTTACGGATAGACCCATTGGGTAGTGCATTGAGCGTAGAAACCCCAGTCAGTGGGAGTGTTGTGTTGAGTAGAGTTTGTAGATCCTGTGAGTTAGGAGTCGTCGGTCGTTGTTTAGAGTTTGATTTTATCATTCTAGACATGACCATGTTTGATGTCATCCTAGGGATGGATTGGCTGACTACCTACTGTGCCTTTATAGATTGTGAGCGCCGGAGAGTATCGATCTGTACGTTAGAGGGTGAATGTTTCTACTTTGTGGGTGATCGGGATGAGGGCTTGGTGTCTTTGCCCGGTGCGGCTCGGGTTCGAGGGAACTTGGGTTTCCACTTTTCTTCTCTCAAGTTGGATGAGCTGGGCGAGGTTCGAGGGGAGCTACCGCCTGTGGTTGTGATTACCCAGATGTCTTTCCTGATGATCTGTTCGAGTTACCGTCGAGCCGAAATGTGGAGTTCTCTATTGATCTTGTTCTAGGAGCAGCTCCCATCTCTATGCCATCATATCGCTTTGCACCGACTGAGTTGCGAGAACTCAAGGTGCAGTTACAAGAGTTGCTAGACAAGGGGTTTGTGCAGCCGAGTACATCGCCGTGGGGAGCTCTAGCTCTTTTTGAAAAGAAGAAGGATGGGTCTTTGAGATTGTGTATAGACTACAGGAAGCTGAACCAGGTAACCGTGAAAAACAAGTATCCTATGCCTAGGATCGACGACCTATTTGATCAGCTGAAGGGATCGCACTACTTTTCGAAGATTGACTTGAGGCCAGGGTATCACCAGTTGTGGATTAGAGATAAGAACTTAGCGAAGATCGCCTTTCGGACTCGTTGTGGTCACTACGAGTTTTTGGTCATGCCGTTCGGTTTGACGAACGCCCCTGCGACATTTATGGGTTTGATGAACCGTATCTTCCACCCTTATCTAGATAGTTTTGTGGTGGTATTCGTGGACGACATTCTGATCTATTCGCCCACGAGAGAGATGCACGAGGAACATCTGCATGTTTTCTTGCAGCTTCTGAGAGAACATCGCCTGTATGCGAAGTTCGAGAAGTGCGAGTTCTAGATGTCAGAGGTGAGATTCCTTGGACACGTGGTGTCAAAGGATGGGTTATCAGTGGACTCGTCAAATACTGATGCCGTAATGGATTGGCAGCAAACGAAGGTCGTCTTTGAGATCTGTAGTTTTCTGGGCCTGGTAGGTTATTACTTGCAGTTCGTTAAGGATTTCTCTAGGTTGGCAGCACCTATAATGCGTCTGACACGGAAGGGAGTTTTGTTCGTGTAGAGTGAGTCCTGTGAGTCAGCTTTTCGGGAGTTGAAGAGGAGGTTGACCAGTGCGCCAGTGTTGATTATTCTAGAGCGAGGTCTGGGGTATACAGTGTATTATGATGTGTCACATGATGGTTTGGGTTGCCTATTGATGCAAGGAGGTAAAGTTATAGCCTATGACTCATGACAGTTGAAGACATATGAGAAGAACTACCCGACGCATGATTTGGAGTTGGCAGCCATGGTCTTCGCTTTGAAGACATGGCGGCATTATCTATATGGTGAGCACTTCGAGGTTTTCTCTAATTACAAGAGCTTGAAATACTTATTTTCGCAGAAGGACTTGAATCTTCACCAATGACGATGGATGGAGTGGTTGGGAGACTACGACTTTGATTTGCAGTATCACCCAAGAATGGCAAATATCGTAGCTGATGCACTCAGTAGGAGATCTCATGGCTCGTTAGCATATGTGGCTATACGAGAGTGGGACATGCTTAGAGACGTTGGGGAGTTTGATTTGTGTCTTCGGGAGACAGGAAGGGGTACAACTTTATATTCAGTAGCTTCACAGCCCGCATTGGTTGCATGCGTGTTAGAGGCTCAGCGAACCGATCAGGAGGCTCAGATGATACATGATCGCATTGCTAGTGGGAAGGACACAACAGGATGGGTGGTGGGTTCGGATTAGAGTCTGAGGTTGACAGGGCGATTATTTGTGCCAGAGTAGTGACGAGCTGAGGTGCTACATGAGTTTCATCATTCACGTCTTGCAGTGCAGCTAGGAGGCACGAAGATGTATCATGATTTGCGTCGTCAGTTCTAGTGGATGGGAATGAAGAGAGACGTGATCCGATTCGTTTCTCGATGCCTTACTTGTCAGCAATTAAAGGTGGAACACCCGAGGCCAACAGGATTGTTACAGCCGTTGCCTACATCTGAGTGGAAGTGGGAGAATGTCACGATGGATTTTGTATAAGGACTTCCTCGATCGCTGACGGGACATGATGCTATTTGGGATGTGGTTGATAGGCTGACGAAGTCAGCACATTTTATTCCCATTCGAGTGAGGGATTCGGTGGATAGATTGGGTAGGTTGTATATTTGGGAGATAGTCCGACTACACGAAGAACCTGTGACTATTGTCTCTGATCGAGACACACGCTTTACATCGCACTTTTGGCAGAGTCTTTAGATGTCATTGGGGACTAGCTTGACCTTTAGCATAGCTTTTCACCCACAGACCGACGGTCAGTCTGAGAGGACCATCCAAATTTTGGAGGACATGTTGAGAGCTTGTGTACTTAATTTTTGGGATTCTTGGGAAGATCACCTATCATTGGTAGAGTTTGCATACAATAATAGCTATCAGTCCAGTATTGGGATGGCACCATATGAGGCTTTATATGGTAGACCGTGTAGATCGCCTGTGTGTTGGACAAAGGCGGGAGAGACAGCTATTTTGGGAACCGATCTAGTACGGGAGACAACAGAGAAGATTGTAGTAATTCGTCAATGTCTGGTGACAGCTCAGAGCTGCTAGAAGAGTTATGCAGATCAGAGGATGAGACCTTTGGAGTTTGCAATGGGGGATCACGTATTTCTGAAGGTTTTTCCACGCAGAGGGTTGATGAGGTTTGGCCATAGCGGGAAGCTAACACCGGGCTTTATTAGACCATTAGAGATCCTGGAAAGGATTGGGGTGGTAGCATACCGTCTGGCCTTGCCACCTCAGTTGGCATCTGTGCATAACGTGTTTCACGTTTCCATGCTTCGGAAGTATGAGCCAGATCCGTCACATGTTCTGGATTGTGCTGAGTTGCGGGTTGACGAGGATATTACGTATGAGGAGCGTCCTGTGAAGATCCTAGATACCAAGGAACAAGTGTTACGTGGGAGAACGATTGCTTATGTCAAAGTTCAGTGGTTTCATCACGGGGTTGAAGAAGCAACTTGGGAGCTTGAGTCTGGGGTTCGTACGAGAAACCCAGAGTTGTTTACCTCGTGACCTTGTAGTGAATTTCGGGGGCAAAATTCCTGAAGGGGAGGAGAGTTGTGAGACCCTGTACCGTTTTATTTTTGATATATATGCATATTCGGTGTTTTTCAACACGTTTAGGTATTTTCGCTTTAATATGCTTATATGCGTTTTGATGCATGTTTTGGTTTATCTGAACATGCGGGGTTGGTCCTGGGGGTTGCGGGGAGTTATGGTACAAATTTCAAAAATTTTTAAAAAAAGATATTTTGGAGGCCTATAAATATCAGGAGTCAGATATTTTCAAAAGATATTTTCAAAACTTAACTCCTACGTTTCCTCTAGTTTTCTCTCTGCCTTCTCTATAACTTCTCGGGGGCCCGGGGCTTGGTTTTTGACGATCCAACAGCCGATCCTTGTTGTTGGCATTGTGGTTTACGCATCCATCCGGACAGCATTTCATTCTGACGAAGCTCAGTTTTACACATGGATCGAGGCTTCAGGTTTTGACTCACCGAGGTAGGATTCTAGACTGTATAACTGTTGAATGGTTCTATGTGTAATCATACGTGTTTCTACCATTTTAAAACGCATGAAAATCGACTTTGTGTCAAAGATGGGTTTTTGGTTGTAAAACCATTTTTTCATCATTTTCAGTGAATGGAAGTGTGTTCCGAGAGTTTTCTTTCGAGGTTTTGATGTCGAGGTTGAACGTGTGGATGTCCAAGGGTGTTATACGGATGTTTGGAGGCTTGATTTGGGGTTTGGAAGTAAAAACCGTTGCTTAAAATCATTTTTTGGGGAAGATCGGTCGAACTGGACCATGGTGGTCAGTCGACTGGGGTCCTGTGTGTGCTGTTGGTGATGTTTTGGTGGTTCGGTGGTTGGGTTTTGGTTCTCCTTTCTTTCCTCCGATGGTTTTAAAGCGATATATTCATGTAATCTCGCGTTTTGGAGGTTGGTTTTCGGAGGGAGTGGTTTGAAAAGGAGTTTTTATGAAAACTTTGGGAAAAATATATTTTCTTTTGAAGGTTTTGACCTGACCTTTGGGGTTGGGGTTCAACCTTGAAAACGTTTGATAAATGTGTGTGTTCTTACATACCTGTTGATCTTTATTGTAGATGGATTGGATCCCCTTTTTATGTATATGTTGTATAGCTTTGAAACTCATGTTTTTACATGTTTCGTTTAATCTCCATGTTAATGGATGGATCTATATGTTTGTTTGATCTTCATGTTGATGGATGGATCATTGGTATATATGTGAAAACGTTTTGGTTTTGTAAAATAATTCTCTAGATGTACCGGGATAACAAGTATTTGGCACGAGTTACCCTCAGTGTAAGTCCAGAAACGTGCGCAGAGTAGGTGCTTTGTACCTTCGGGCTAGTCCCTGTAAATTAAGCAGTTGGGTGTTTTGTACCCTCCGGTTTTAGGCCCGTAAATTAAGCTTTCACATTGTGGTGGCTTCGTATAGAACTTGCATTTACCTAATCGGTCCTACGATGTGTAGGGATTGGGTAAAGGGGCAGGAGTCTATAGTTGCTACATCTGTCCCCTTGTGACGGAGTCGGTACATAGAAATCATTTTATTCTTTCCTCGGTTGTGTGATCTGAGTGGAAAGCAACGTTTTGATTACAATTTTCTTTAACAGTTGTTTGCATTAGTTATAATGCCTGGTTTTACTTATGGTTGAGTTAACTCCCACCATATGATTGCATATCCTACTTTACAGCTTTATATAGTCTGTTTCTATTGGGTTTCGGCTCACAGTGTGGGATTTTTACTGTAAAACCATTTTCAGATCAGGAGATTGATGATGAGGAGTTGATCTAGTGGTGCCCGTGGTGGCAGATGATTTTATCTCTTCTTTTTGTATGCCTGCTGATGGCGTGTTTTGTACGCCTCGAGGCGATAGATTATGCTTGTTGGATATGAATATCTACTGTTTATGAGAGATGCATGTTGGGTATTCTTTTGATTTCAACAGGTGGATTTGTTGTATGAAAACCTATTTTTCATAAAAACTGGTGTTTGGTTGATTTTCACGTGACCCTGGATTTGAGGCGTGACATTGGGGGTTGAACTGTAAGATTGATTAGTCCTGCCTTTGGGCGTTTGGATTAACAAACTTGGGAGCCAAGTTAGAAATGCGTTTAGCTGACATGATTTCTTGTAGGGAATCTGAGTAGGTTATCCAGATTGACGTGTCATTCTTATCGATTCTCCTCAGTATGTGGGGTTTTGTTTAGCATGAACCTATGTGCTTATGCGTTAGCATGCTTATGTGGTTTATGCTATGTGTTGCGTCTTATGTTCTATCTTTTTCATATAGATGCGATGTCTGCGAGGGGAGGGCGAGACCGTGTTCGAGACCGTGACCATGGGTTTGGAGTTGGTGGAGGACTCCATGGGTGGTGTGCTGTGTTAAGGCAGCGGTTGGTGAGGATGTGAGGTTGGGGTGAGTTGTAAATCTCATGTCTCTGAGGTAGTTGGTCGTTGTTTAGGATGTCTGACCTTGTTTGACTATATCCTAGGAATGGTTTGGCATACCATCTCGTGTACCTGTGTCGATTGTGATCGACGGTTTGTTTTCTTTTGACCTTAAGTTAAATTTTGGGGACGAAATTTCTTAAAGGGGGGTAAAGTTGTGAGACCCTGACCCGTTTCCTTTTTTGGCATTTTTCGGCGCGTGTTTATCATTTTCATTTCTGCATTTTTAAATACTTTTTGATGTATGATCGGGGTTAGATATGCATGCGGGGTAGGTTCCTGGGGCTGTGGTACGCTGCAGTGCAAATTTCAAAAAATTTCAAAAAAAAGATATTTTAGAGGCCTATAAATATCTGGAGTTAGATATTTTCAAAAAGATGTATTTTAAAACTTCTCCAACAAGCTTCATGTTTTCTCTCTGCCTTCCCTCTAAGTTTTCGGGGGCCCGGGGGTCGATTTTCAACCATCCAACAGCGGATCCTTGCTATTGGCACGATGGGCTACGCGTTCATCCAAATGGAATTTTATTTTGGCGAAGCTCAATTTTGCACGTGGTTCGAGGCATCAGGTTTTTAACTCACCGAGGTAGGATCCTAGACTCTCATGTCTTATAAGGGTGCTATGTATAATCGTGGGTATTTTTACCGATTAAAAATGCATGAAAAACTGATTTATGTTTTGAAAAACTGGATTTTGGCTTGAAAAGGGATTTTGTGTTGATTTTGGTTGAATGGAATCAAGGTTTGAGGGTTTGTTTTGAGGTTTTGGTGGTAGTCTTAGGCTTGTGTATGTCCGAGGAGGTTGAAAGAAAGTTTAGTTGCTTCGATTTTGAGCTGGGAGGGTTGTTAGATGGTTGTTGGATGCTTGGAGGCTCAAAATTTTCCAAACATATCAGTTTCTCATGTAGGACCGCTTGAGGGACCTCTCAAGCAGTCTAGAGGGCGGTCTAGGAGAGTTCTTGGGTTGCCTAACCGCTGGACAGACTGCTCGAGCGGTCTAGCCCACGGTCTATTTTTGCTGGTTCAAAATTTATTTTTAAATTCGATGTATCTCCCTCATCCGGACTCGAAATTAGGTTGTTTCTGTGTTTAAATTGAAGCCCCAGAAGTCTTCCTTCCATTGACACCTCTCCTACCTTGAAATTATTTTTGTTGAAAAAGTTATGGTCAAAATAGTGAGGGTATGTCAAAATTTCTTAACTATTTTTCACCCGTTTTGGGTCGGATGTTTGGGAAAAGGTTATTTTTCATCCTTCCTGCCCCTTTTTATCAAGTTTCTTATTTCTTGGGGAGTCGTGGGTTTGTGTTGGGCGTGTGTGGGCATTGTGGGCTTGCATTGGACACGTGGGAGTTCGTGTTGGACGTGTTGGGCGTGTGTTGGTCTGGGTTATGATGTGTTGGTGGCTGGGTCCTTGGTTTCCAATTGATTTCCTATGGTATTCAGTTGATTGATTATGGGATTAGTCGATTGAAATATTGTTGGATTCTTTTTGGGGTTCGGTTGGCTGTGTTTTGGGTCTTGGGGGTCGTGACGTGACCTCGGGTGTTTGTTTAGCTGTCGTCCTCGGGAGTGACGTGCATGGCTAGATGTGGGTTGTTGGGGCACAGTTATGTGCGTCGTGGTTGGGTATGGAGCATGTTTGGGCTCATGGCACCTTTGTTGAATAAGTGGTGTTTTGTGACCTCGTGGTTTGAGGGGTTTAGCGTTGACCTTCGGGTTAGACTTGGTTTTGTGGGTTGTCCATGTGAGTGGATGTCGGGTTGTTTGGCGGGTGGCGTCATGATGTTGGGTGATATGACTATGCGCGTTTATAATTGGCTATGTGCATTTATAACTCTAGTTTATTTATGTACAGAATGTGTAAGTGGATTACATGGTTTTGGTATCGTTGTGTGTAACGTGGTTTATGCTTTAAAATGTAGAGTTTTATAGGCATGCATATGTGGGCTCTGAGGAGAGAAAGCATGTGATGCTTGTTGCATGGGTTGCGTGCGTTGCGTGTGTTGCACGAGCTGCGTGCGTGGTGTGTGTGTTACACGGGTTGCGTCCATTGCATGGGTGACATGTGTTAGATGGGGCAGTGGTCCTTCGGTGAAAGCCTGAGAAATGTTAGATGGAGCAGTGGTCCTTCGGTGAAAGCTCGAGAAGATCCTTGTGTTGTGTGGGAGCTTTGGACCCTCGAGTTTCGGGCCCGTAAATTAAGCTGGTTGCCTCGTGAATGGCAAGGTGCTTTGTACCTTTGGGTTGATTCCCGTAAATTAAGCTAGTTACCTCCGTGAATGGTGAGGTGCTTTCTACCTTCAGGTTGATTCCCGTAAATTAAGTTGGTTGCCTCCGTGAATGGCGAGTGGGTGCTTAGGACCCTCGGGTTGTGAACCTATAAACTAAGCCGTGTGCCTCCATTAATGGCATCGTTGTCGTAACCCTGTATAGAACTTGTCATTACCAAGCTAGTCTGTGCGACTTGGGTCTAGGGTAATGGGTGGGAGTCTATAGTTGTTACTTTTGTCTGTGTGGCAGAGTCAGTACATAGGATTATATTTACTTCTTTTCTCCTCGATTGTGTAGTCCGAGTGGAGCAAGCTGTGTTATTACTGCTTTCCCTTAACTGTGGCATGATATCTGTTAGGATGGTATACAAAGTTTCAAGGATGGAATGTGATCTTAAAGGTAGTGCGTGTGATGCATATATGTTATGTGTTGGGTGTGTTGCTCATAGTGTGTTGGGCGTAGTGCATGTGTTGCATGAGTAGTTTGTTGGGTCTTGGTAGAGCCGGCTTAGATATATATCCATGTGCTGTATGTACATATATATCTGTGATCTTTGGGACTCGTGGAAGTCGTGTTATCAAACCGTTTTGCTGGCTCTGATGAGTCATGATCTAAAACTATTTTCAAACTATTTTAAGGCTTGAAAGAGAGTCTAAAACTGCACCTCCTTTTCCTAGAATGTTTAGCTTATATTGCATGCTTGTCTAGTTTCTGCTGAGCTTTGGCTCACATTGTGGGATTTTGATTTTCTTCAGGTACCGGTCACGAGGGTTGATCTGGGGTGCTCGAGAGGTGGAAGAGTTGCAGTCTTCCTTTTTGTTCTTTTGTTACATGTATGTTGTAACATGTTTTTTCGGTGTTGAAATCGTGTAATGTAAGCCGTTTGGCGATTATATATAATGCATGTATGGTTTAATTTGAGAGTGTATTCTCGGTTGGGTTTTATGTTCGGTTGCTTGTGAGTGTTTCACGTGACCCAGAGTTTGGGGCGTGACAAGATTAGGGAGTTGGACTCCCGATTGTTAATGAATATTGATATGGTTAATTGAATATTGAACCGAGGATGGTCGATGTGAATGTGATAAGTTGGGCTTGACTAGCTCCACAGTAAAAGACCGAAAACTTGCCCAAGTTAGGTACCGTTGTCCTCGGGTTAGCCCTGTAAAATGGATTTGGGTGCCGTGTCCCTCAGGTGAGATCCATAAAACAAGTATTGTCGTAGTGAGTTATAGAGCTATCTATTACTCAGCAGCTTCACATAACCTGTTGGGAGAATAAGGAAGGGTTTCTATAAGCTGCACCAAACATCGGTTCAGTATTTTGATTAATGAAATAAAAGTGAAATATGGATAAAGAATTGATGAACATGAAAGAAAGTAATGGCTTTATAATGGATATGAGAATGTATAATTAATGTGAAGAAATGAATGGGGAAGAAATATAAGTTTAAGTGATTGAACAAAAAAGGGTAAAGGATCTAAGAAGAAACAAATAGGGAAATGATTAAAAGACGGGTTTAGAGGAAGAGTCAAAAATTTAGAAGTTAAGAGATCAAAGTGAATAAGTTCTACCTTTATAACTTATAACACATGGGCGTGCTTGAGTTATGAAGTGAATGAATAAAATAATTGAAAGTTGTTGCATGATACTCTGCCTATTCACACCTCACATATCATGCATTGCACCTGTTTTAGTCTTTATCCTACAAGTTTTGGCGCACGTTTGTTGTTTAATATTTTTTTTCAGGTTTGAACGATCAAGAATAGATGTCAGACTTGTTATGGTTTAGAAGTGGGTTTTAAAGATTGAAGGAGGAACTTTATTCTTTGTGGTATAAAAGTAACCCATTAGCAAATTTTAGAGAATGGTAAATGTAATGAATGTGAGAATATAATGAAGTTTATCTTTGTAATTAATTGATGAATTGTTATGGATTCATAACTTATTTTAAATATGGGACTCTAGTAGGCGATATCCTAGTGGAAGGATGAGAATGAAATTTCTTAGAATGTGAATGTGGTCATAATGAAATGATGAATGCTAATTATTAATTTGTGACGCCCGAAAACTCGAGGACATCTAGAGCGACAAAAAAACTAATAATGGTGCGAAAAAGTAATAGTCGATTAATACTCATGAAGCAGAAAAGTAAGAGTATCATAATGTTAAGATTATAGACCCAAAATAAAGTATGCTTAACAGAAAATATTAAGGAAGATAACGCTAAGTCCAGTGATCCAAAAGTTAAGTGCAGAACAGTGGTAGGAATTCGGCTCACGGGAGCCACGATTCCACCTCTTCCGGTGCAGAGTGGTCGACGAGAACTTTCGGGTCCTCAAAACCTGGCATGGAATGCCGTGAACTAAAACTCAAAAGGAACAACATAATTATACAAAAAAATATCAAGTACAGGTGAAAACATAACAGACAGGATGACAGGATAAATAGGACAGTGAGCATGATGAGAATAATGCAATCAATTTAAACTTTCTATCCCAATTAAAAACCTAAGTTATTCTAGGTTCTCCCAAATCGGAGTGAACTATCCTAAAACCCCATAATCCCAACCACGTTTACCAAGTCTACCGACCAACAAAGAGCGTTCCTTAAGCCGTAGGATGACTACGCAGCGGACTAAGTGTCCAGCCAGGTCATCACTGACGGCAAGGGCGTGAACAAGTTGTCACGGCCCAAAAACTAGGGTCACGTGAAAATCCACCAAACACCAGTTTAATATGAAAATACAGGTTTTCATATATCGAAATCCGCCTGTTGAAACCAATAGAATACCCAACAAAAGAGTATCTCTCATAAACAAAAGACAACAGTTCAATCATGCGTACAATACATCGCCTTATAGCGTACAAAACCTGCCTTCAGGAACAGGCATACCAAAAAGAAGAAAAACTATAAAAGCCTTCCGCCACCGCAGACACCACTAAGCTACTCCTCATCCACATCATCACCTAAAAATGATTTTATAGAAAATTCCCACCCGTGAGCCGAAGCCCAATAGAAAACAGATAATAAGCTGTAAAGTAGAAATATGCAATCATATGATGGGAGTGAACTCAACCACAAAATCAAAACAGGTTTTCCATCCAAAACCCTCAAATTTTCCCATCAAACCACACAAGTCTCCCAAAATGGTTTTATTAACATAAAACCCCTAGTTTTCATCCTTAAAGTCATGTGACGCAAATGTTGCAAATAACCATCCATAGTTAAGGAAAAATAGTAATCAAACATCGCTCCCTCGCAGAATGTACCAACGCGAAAAAGAAGAATAAGATTTTATGTACCGACTCTATCACCAGGGGACAGAGGTCACAACTATAGACTCCTGTCCAATATCTAGCCCCCAGATATCGTGGGATCGCCTAGATACACACAGGTTCTATACGGAGCACCATGAACGTACCACTTAGTTTATGGCAATGACCTGAGGGAACTAAGCACCCATTCGTCTCAGTTTACGGGGACTAACCCGAATGACCTGGTACCTACGCTGCGCACGTTTCCAAACTTACACTGAGGGCAACTCGTGCCACATACACGTCATTCCGGTACATCTAGAAAATCTTCTAAAAATATTTCTCAAATCGGTACATTATACATGTACATAGATCCATCCCTCACCAGGAGATCAAAATAAAATATTTTTAAAATATTTTCCCCAAAAGCAGTTATACAATGCATGTATAAGCATGAGATCCAATCCATGAAACCATGGAGATCAAACCAAAACATGTAAAAACATACACATTTTATGAAAACGTTTAGAAAGTGAGACTCAACCCCAAGGGTTGGCTCCAAACCTCCAGTAAACACATTTTTCATCAAAAACCTTTCCTTTTTCTCGAAGAAACCCAACATTTTTCCCAAAGGAACCACCAAAAAAAAGCCAAGGCAAACAGCCTTCATTTCAGTCGACTGAAAAACCTCCTGGAAAAACACCAATTTCGACAGAAAAAATTTCAGTCGACTGACCCTTCGAGTCCAGTCGACTGAATTTGCCCAGAAAACGTTTTTAGCTACGGTTTTGACCTCCAATCCTCAAACCAAGCTTCAAAAACACCTATTTTGATACCTAAAGGCTTACCCAAGCCCAAGGCTATCACAAACCATCATCAGAAACATCCAACACTCAGTTTCATCCAACCGAAATGCCGAAAAATAGTTTTAACCCCAAACTGGATCTAGAACATAAAATCACATTTCATGCGTTTTAAACGGTGAAATAGTATAAAATTACATATAGTACCCTTATACAGCAGTAGAATCTGAGATCCTACCTCGTTGGTTCAAAGACCCAACGCCTCAAACCACATGCAAATTCGAGCTTGTCGGAATCGAATTTCGTCTGGATGGATGCGTAGACCACGTTGCTGATACTAAGGATTAGCAGTTGGTTTATCAAAAACCATGCCCTGGGCGCCCGAGAAGTTAGAGAGAAGGCAGAGAGAAAAAGGAGGAAACATAGGAGTTAAGTTTTGAAAAAAATATCTTTTGAAAATATCTAACTCCAGATATTTATAGGCCTCCCAAAATATCTTTTTTTTGTAAATTTTTGAAATTCGCACCGTAACTCCCCGCAGCCCCCGGGACCAACCCCGTATACTCCGATTAACCAAAACAGGCGTCGAAACACATATATGCCTTTTAAAGAAAAAACGCTAAAGCATGTCTAAAAACATGGAATATGCATATAAATAAAGATGGAATGGTACAGGGTCTCACAACTCTCCTCCCCTTAAGGAATTTCACCCCCGAAATTTACTACCAGGTCACGAGGTGAACAGCTCCGGGTATCGCTCACGAACCCCAGACTCAAGCTCGCAAGTCGCTTCTTTAACCCCGTGATGAAGCCACTGGACTTTGACATAGGCAATCGTTCTCCCCCGCAACACCTGTTCCTTCGTATCTAAAATCTTCACGGGATGCTCCTCATATGTCACATCCTCATCAACTCGCAACTCAGTCCAATCCAACACATGAGATGGATCCGGTTCATACCTCCGAAGCATAGAGACGTGAAAGACGTTATGCACAGATGCTAACCAAGGCAACAGAGCCAGACGATATGCTACCACTCCAATCCTTTCCAGGATCTCAAATGGTTCAATAAAACGTGGTGATAACTTTTCGCTACGGCCAAATCTCATCAACCCCCTACGTGGCGAGACCTTCAGAAACACATGGTCTCCCATGAAAAACTCTAATGGTCTCCTCCTCCGATCAGCATAACTCTTCTGGTGGCTCTGAGCTGTCACCAGTCACTGACGAATCACAACAATCACCTCCGGTGTTTCCCATACCAAGTCGGGTTCCAAAACAGCGGTCTCTCCCACCTCTGTCCAACAAACAGGCGATCTACACGGCATACCATACAGAGCCTCATACGGTGCCATCCCAATACTGGACTGATAGCTGTTGTTGTATGCAAACTTTGCCAAAGATAGATGATCCTCCCCAAAAATCGACCACACAGGCTCTCAGCATGTCCTCCAAAATCTGAATGGTCCTCTCAGACTGACTATCGATCTGATGATGAAAAGCTGTACTAAAAGTCAAGCTCGTCCCCAAAGCCACCTGAAGACTCTGCCAAAAGCGCGATGTAAAGCGCGGATCTTGATCAGAAACGATAGTCACCGGTACTCCGTGTAGTCGGACTATCTCCTGAATGTACAAACCAAATAGCATCATGTCCCTTCGGCGAGCATGGAAGTCCTGATATAAAATCCATAGTGACATTCTCCCACTTCCACTCAGACACAAGCAACGGCTGCAACAATCCTGCAGGTCTCTGATGTTCCACCTTCACTTGCTGACAAGTAAAGTAACGAGAAACGAATCGGATCACATCCCTCTTCATTCCCGTCCACTAGAACGGATGGCGTAGATCGTAATACATCTCCGTGCCTCCCGAATGCACTGCAAGACGTGAGTGATGAAACTCATGTAGCACCTCAGCACGGCAGAAACAATCTCCCTAACAACCTCAGACTCTTATCTGAACTCATCACCCATCCTGCTGTATCTGTCCCACTGGCAATGCGGTCCCGTATCATCTGAGCCTCTTGATCGATCCTCTGGGCCTCTAACACGCGTGAAACCAATGTGGGCTGTGAAGTAACTGCATATAAGGTCGCACCTCCCGCTATCTCCCCGAGACACAGATCAAACTCCCCAACATCTGCAAGCATAATCCATTCTCGTATAACCACAGAAGCTAACGAGCTGTAAGACCTCCTACTGAGTGCATCAACTACGACATTTGCCTTACCCAGATGGTACTGCAAATCAAAGTCGTAGTCCTCCAATAGCTCCATCCATCTTCACTGGCGAAGAGTCAAGTCTTTCTGTGAAAACAAGTACTTTAGGCTCTTATGATCAGAGAAGACCTCGAAACGCTCACCATAGAGATAGTGACGCCAAGTCTTCAAGGCGAAGACCACAGCTGCCAACTCCAAATCATGTGTCGGGTAGTTCCTCTCGTGTGTCTTCAACTGTCAGGATTCATAAGTCACAACCTTGCCCTCCTGCATCAGAATGCATCCCAAACCCTCATGTGAAGCGTCGCAGTACACGGTGCAACCTAAACCGCGCTCAGGAATAATCAACACGGGTGCACTAGTCAATCTCCTCTTCAGCTCCTGAAAAGCTGACTCACAAGACTCAGTCCATACAAATGTGACTCCTTTTCGCGTCAAATGCGTCATTGGTGCTGCAAGCCTAGAGAAGTCTTGCACAAACCGCCGGTAATAACCTGCCAGACCCAGAAAACTATGGATCTCAAAAACATTCTTCGGTCACTGCCAATCCATCACTGCATCAGTCTTAGACGAGTCCACTGATACCCCATCCTTTGACACCACGTGTCCAAGGAATCTCACCTCTGTCATCTAAAACTCGCACTTCTCGAACTTCGCATACAAGCGATGTTCTCTTAGAAGCTGCAAAACAACATGTAGATGCTCCTCATGCATCTCCCTCATGGGTGAATAAACGAGAATGTCATCCACGAACACAACTACAAAACTGTCCAGATAAGGGTGGAAGATACGATTCATCAGATTCATAAATGTAGCAGGGGCGTTCGTCAAACCGAACGGCATAACCAGAAACTCGTAGTGACCATAGCAAGTCCGAAAGGCGGTCTTCGCTATGTCCTCGTCCTTGATCCTCAGCTGATGATACCCTGACCTCAAGTCAATCTTTGAAAAGCAACGGGACCCTCTCAACTGATCAAATAAGTCGTCGATCCTCGGCATCGGATACTTGTTCTTCACCATCACCTGGTTCAACTTCATGTAGTCTATACACAAGCGCAACGAACCATCCTTTTTCTTTGCAAAGAGAGCTAGAGCTCCCCACGGCGATGTACTCAGCCGCACAAACCCCTTATCTAGCAACTCCTGTAACTGCACTTTGAGTTCTTGCAACTCAGCCGATGCAAAATGGTACGATGGCATAGAGAGAGGAGCAACTCCCGGAACAAGATCAATGGAGAACTCCACATCTCTACTCAGCGGTAACTCAAATAAATCGTCCGAAAAGACATTTGGATAGTCGCACACCACATGGGGTAACACTCCTCGAACCCCAGCCGGCTCATCCAATCTGAGCGCAGAAAAGAGGAAACCTAAATCTCCTCAAACCCGAGTGACTCCTGGCATAGATATCAGGCCCTCATCCCGATTACCCACAAAGTAAAAGCAATCACCCTCCAACGTACAAATCGACACTCTCCATCGCTCACAATTTATAAAAGCACGGTAGGTAGTCAGCCAGTCCATCCCTAGGATGACATCAAACGTGGTCATGTCAAGAATGATAAAATCAAACTCTAAACAACGACCGGCAATCTCTAGCACACAGGATCTACAGGCAAGGCTCAACGTCACATTCCCACTAACTGGGGTCTCCACGCACATGGTACTACCCAACCAGTTCATTTCCAACCCCAAAGCAGATACAAATGCAGATGATATAAATGAATGTGATGCTCCGGTGTCGATGAGAACACTGGCCCATGATCTAAAAACTAGAAGAGTACCTCTGATCATGGCTGGTGTAACAACAACATTAGACGCCACTGGTGCTTTGGAAGCACTATGATTAGCGAGAACATAAGCCCTGGCCTGCGGCAGTTTGGTCTGTCCACCATAACTCTGAGTCGATGGCTGTCTCACCGACTGCGCTGAAGTACCTCCTTTCGTAAACCTCGACGTCTGTGCCCTAGGCTGCTGCGGAGCCTGTCGCCTCTGTACTGATGAAGCAACTGGTGCTCTTGTCGCACCCTGGACATTTCCCTCTCTGGGACACTGTCTACGAAAGTGCCCTGACTGACCACACCCAAAATAGATAGGTGGGTCTCTCGCCTGTGACGGGACGGGCTCTGAACTCTAAGATTGGCCCTTCTGCGTGCACTCAACTGAATGATGTCCCGGCTATCCACAGCGATAACAGATCAATCCTCTCTGCTCTGGCCTTCCTGTCGAGGCCACTGAAAGTGTAGGTGCAGACGACTGTGGTTGAGATGATCCAATAAAACGAGAACTAGGTCCATACGACCTCTGGCACTTGCCCCTACGCCCCTGGGACTGTGCATCTCCATTGCCCTGCTGGTTCCCGCTCTCTCTAATCTTGCGGCTATCTGCCAACGAGTTCTCGACCCGCATAGCAGATTCCACTAGCTTGATGTACACCTCTATACCTAGAGCTGCAACCCTATCCTTAATAGCAGGTTGAAGTCCCCTCTTAAACCTCTGAGTGCGTAACTCCTATGTAGATACCATTTCGGGTGTGAACCGTGACAGATTCGCGAACTTGGCTCCATACTGGACCACAGACAAATTCCCCTGAACAAGGGAGAGGAACTCCTCTCGGTAAGTATCCCTCAAAGACCTCGGGAAATACTTCTCGAAGATGACTCTCGTGAAAGCAACCCACGTCTCATCCACAGTGGTCTTGGCGAACTTCCACCACTCTCTAGCATCTTTCCGCAGTTGGAACACTGCCAATTTTATACGCAAAGCATCCTCCTTGATATCTAGAGTATCGAAGATGCAGGTGGTCACTTCTAACCACTCAGTAACCACCTTTGGGTCCGGCTCCCCAGAAAAGGTCGGAGGATCCAACCGCCGAAACTCCCGCATGACCACAGAAGCCCTCGGCTCAGGAACCCTCACACTAGCCCTGGTCGCTTCTGCCATAGCTCTCATAGTAGCCAACATCTGTACCATCCACTTGTTCCTGTAGGGCAGGAATGTTCCCTTCCTCCGGAACCTGAACATAAGCACGTCCTCGGCCACGGCCTCGACCACGACCCCGTCCCTGCACTCCCTATGTGGACATAATTCTATAGGAAGAAATATAAACAGGATAAGCTTTCCTACAACATGCTACTATGTAACATAAACACATAATCATGCTATCACATAGCCACATACGATTATGCAAATACGTCTCTCATACCGAAGAGAACTAACAAGACAAACTCGTCAATTTAGATAACGTATTCAGATTCCTTGCTGGAACACACGTCGGCCAAACGCGCTTCTAACTTGGCTCTTAAACATGTTAAACCAAACGCCTGAAGGCAAGACTAGCCAATCTTGAGATTCAACCTCCATGCCCACATATACACAATTATCATGCTCAGAAAGCTATTAACATGTTATAAACCAGCGTTTAAACACATGCAACCAAGCATGCACAATCAACTTCACCAGGTGATAAGCCCCACTTTCCCATGACTCTTAGGTATTCGAAACCAGAGCTCTGATACCAAGTTGTCACGCCCCAAAACCCAAGGTCACGTGAAAATCCACCAAATACCAATTTTATATGAAAATACAGGTTTTCATATATCAAAATCCGCCTGTTGAAACCAATAGAATACCCAACAAAAGAGTATCTCTCATAAACAAAAGACAATAGTTCAATCATGCGTACAATACATCGCCTTATAGCGTACAAAACCTGCCTTCAGGAACAGGCATACCAAAAAGAAGGAAAACTATAAAAGTCTTCCGCCACCACGGGTACCACCAAGCTACTCCTCATCCACATTATCACATGAAAATGATTTTATAGAAAATTTCCACCCGTGAGCCGAAGCCCAATAGAAAATAGATAATAAGCTATAAAGTAGGAATATGCAATCATATGATGGGAGCAAACTCAACCACAAAACCAAAACAGGTTTTCCATCCAAAACCCTCAAGTTTTCCCATCAGACCACACAAGTCTCCCAAAGTGGTTTCATTAACATAAATTCCTTGTTTTCATTCTTAAAACCACGTGATGCAAATGTTGCAAACAACCAACAATAGTTAAGGAAAAGCAGTAATCAAACTTCATTCCCTTATGGATTGTACCATCGCAAAAAAGAAGAATAAGATTCTATGTACCGACTCTATCACCAGGGGACAGAGGTCACAACTATAGACTCTTGTCCAGTATCTAGCCCCTAGATATCGTGGGATCGCCTAGATACACACAGGTTCTATTCGGAGCACCATGAACGTACCACTTAGTTTACGGCTATGACCCGAGGGAACTAAGCACCCATCCGTCTTAGTTTACAGGGACTAACCCAAAGGACCTGAGTACCTACGCTGCGCACGTTTTCGGACCTACACCGAGGGCAACTCGTGCCACATACACGTCATCCTTGTACATCTAGATAATCTTCTAAAAATATTTCTCAAATCAGTACATTATATATGTACATAGATCCATCCCTCACTAGGAGATCAAAACAAAACATTTCCAAAATATTTTTTTCAAAAGCAGTTATACAATGCATGTATAAGCATGAGATCCAATCCATGAAACCATGGAGATCAAACCAAAACATGTAAAAACATACACATTTTATGAAAATGTTTAGAAAGTGAGACTTAACCCCTAGGGTTAGCTCCAAACCTCCAGTAAACACGTTTTTCATCAAAAACCTCTCCTTTTTCTCAAAGAAACCCAACCTTTTTTCCCAAAGGAACCACCAAAAAAAAGCCAAGGCAAACAGCTTTCATTTCAGTCGACTGGACCCCACCCCAGTCGACTGAAAAACTCCCTGGAAAAACACCAATTTCGACAGAAAACATTTCAGTCGACTGACCCTTCGAGTCTAATCAACTGAACCTCCCAACTCAAGATCCAGTCGACTGAATTCATGGGTCCAATCGACTGAACTTGCCCAGAAAATGTTTTTAGCTACGGTTTTGACCTCCAATCCTCAAAAACACCCGTTTTGATACCTAAAGGCATACCCGAACCCAAGGCTATCACAAACCATCATCAGAAACATCCAACCCTCAGTTTCATCCAACCGAAATGCCAAAAAATAGTTTTAACCCCAAACTGGATCTAGAACATAAAATCACATTTCATTCGTTTTTAAACAGTGAAACAGTATAAGATTACATATAGTACCCTTATACAGCAGTAGAATCTGAGATCCTACCTCATTGGGTCAAAGACCCGATGCCTCGATCCACGTGTAAATCGAGCTTCGTCGAAATCGTATTCCGTCCGGATGGATGCGTAGACCACGTTGCCGATACAAAGGATCAGCAATTGGTTTATCAAAAACCAAGCCTCGGGCCCCCGAGAAGTTAGAGAGAAGGCAGAGAGAAAAAGGAGAAAACATAGGAGTTAAGTTTTGAAAAAAATATCTTTAAAAAATATCTAACTCTAGATATTTATAGGCCTTTCAAAATATCTTCTTTTTTTTAATTTTTAAAATTCGCACCGTAACTCCCCGTAGCCCTCGGGACCAACCCCATATACTCCGATTAACCAAAGCAGGCATCGAAACACATATACGCATTTTAAAGCAAAAATGCTAAAACATGTCTAAAAACATGAAATATGCATATAAATCACAAAGGAACGGTACAGGGTCTCACACAAGGCAACACTTCAGACCCTCGACTCTTAAGTCAAGGTAAAATGCGGGATCGCGAAATCTAACTCCTATTATTACGCTATCCAAACTGTCCTTGCCAACAATACAATTTATAACAACGTGCATTTAGCACTTGGGGCAAAAGCCACCAAAAAATAACCAAGCCATAAAGCCACAATTCAACCACCATTTTTCAAGTGTCATTGTATCACCCTAAAGTTTGATTTTTTTTTTCTTATATAAAAAAAATAAACGGTGAACCGCGTAATTCCCAACCTAATGTGATATGGAATGACATGTTCTACCACCAATTTACAACTCACAATAAATTATTTTTTTTTTGGCATAACTTAAACTAGATGGCATGTAAATACTTTGTATGGATAATGAAAATGCATAACTTTCAATACAAGTTATCCTAATTTGCATCCTTGATATAGGCACATATGCACATAAATACTTTGAGTTTAGCTAGCGCATAAGTATGCAATTTTAATCACATAAAAATATGTAAATAACTTCACAATCAAATAAACTCACCAATCATGGCATGAAATCATAAAAGTAACCAAAAACACAATTTAAACACTTAGGCTTTAATTCTCTATTTAACAAGTTGCAGGTCTTAGCTACTGTTCAGTGACTTTAAATATATCAACCGTTGGATAAAAATTCTAACAATTGGTAGGAACCCTATTTGGAATATTATTAACACTTTTTATGTTTTATACTTTTCTTAATTTTGCCTGTAAGGTCTCGATTTTAATAAAATAAAATTATATGACAGTGTAGAGGGTAGTTTCAGAATAGTGGCGAGAAAACTCAGTGACTTCAAAAAGTAGAAAAAAGGGCTTAAGATTAAACATTGATTTTTAAAATTTTGATAGTGGTAGATCTATAAGTTTAGAAGCTCTGGGACTTTACCATGCATTTTTCTCATGTTTCCTGAATTTATTATAAATATTCTACCAAACAGTGTCCAGATTCGATACACTTTAAGGGAATCGGTGCCATTTTCTCTATATACAAGCAAACAGGTTGATTCTAGTGGAGTTAGAAAGATAAGACGTTTATCTATCCAACCATACAAAAATCATACCAAGAGATTACTTCTACAGTAAATGGCATGGGTTCAAAGTGGTCTGTCCAAACAGCCATTTTAACCCGATTTATTTCTTTATTTTTGAAAAAATAAGGGAATAGATTTGGATCTCAAGAAATTTTGTGCATGTAAATAATATGTCCATGAAGCTACAGTAAGAATTGTAAAAATTTCTGATGAGTCTAGATCACTCAAAGAAAATGGAAAAAATTAAATTTTTGACAAAAAAATTTTCTGGACAGATTTGAAGATGAAGAAAACATGAGTTTTCTAGGCTCCTAGGTCCATGGCCCTTGCATGCATAGCTATATCTCTCATATATATGGTTTATTTATAAGCTAATACCATTTGTATGGATCAAAAGTAAGAGAAGATGGTGGATTGTTGAGGAGAAAAAATGAAGGCAAGAAAATGAATTTAAGACCATATCACACCAATTTGAGTATGGATCTTGAATCTAAAAGTTTTTGGGAGCTAAAAAGACCTTGTAGATAGAAAATACATGTATAAAATATTGTTCCTACCTCGGTAATGCTTGGTGAATGATGAATATAGAGGCTCCTACTTGAAGAACACAAGAACATCTTGAAGAACACACACTTGATCTTAACTTTCTCTCTCTACCTCACACTTGGAATACTTAGAAATATTTTTTGTAAACACACAAGGCTTGGGAGATGGGAGATGCTAGTACTGAAAATGGGGAGGTGTTTGTCTCTTTTTAAAATAATTTTGCTAGGTAAAAGAGACTTAATGATGGTTTGTAAGGCATAAAAAGAACTACCTCCACTAGATTTGCATGTATGGCTTACACAAAGAAGTAAAAAATAAAAACAAATGAATTTGAGTGTATAACACTCAACTTGGCCGGCCAAGTGGGAGGGAAAAGGCTCAAATTTTGAATTTTGTTTGTATAATATTGCTTTATTGTATATTTAATAGTATATATACATTACATTATTTAAAATTTGTATTTAAAAATTAATTTGATGTATATTTCTAAGTATGAGAAATAAAATTTGGAATTATTATAGTAATTTGAAGTGTTGTACTAAGTTTTTATACCTTAATTTGATTATAGCATTATTCAGTTGTGGTAGTTGGGTTAAATTTTGATTTTTATATAATTTCGTAACTTAATGTATATTTTTAATTACTTTTATACTAGTTTTAATTTAATTTGAAGAAATTAGATTTTAGAACTCCATTTCAAGATTTAGTATTATTTTATCATTATTTAATTATTTGTGTGGTGTATCCTTACTTTATTTAAGTCACATTATATTAATATAAGATTTAGCTTAAAGTTACATTGGATTATAATATTGGATTGTAGAGATATATATATATATATATGTAATAAAGAATTTTTTTTGGTTATTATATATGATAAAATTACTTTTACCTTTTTGATTATTATATTCAGCAAAGTTACTTTTTGTCTTTTTGATTATTTTATTGGTGTCTTGTAGAGATTCTCCTATATATATATATATATATATATATATATATATATTAAAAATTTTTTTGGATGATGTGAGTGTTTATATTTTGATTTAATATTATTTTATCTATAATTATTATAACACTTAATTTTACAATTGCTATTGCTTTCATTATTTATTCATTTTGCTATTAGTTTATTCATACCTACCACTATTATTATTGTTGTTGTTGTTATTGTTATTGTTATTGTTATTGTTACTTCATTATTAATTTATTTTATTTTATTTATTTATTTATTTATTTTTAGCTTTAATTGGATAACTCTCGGGGGTAAAAGATCGTTGGTGACTCTAGTTGGCTATATTACCGTTGCAAATATTATACCTAAAAAATATGTCACGCCCCAAACTCCGGATCACGTGAAACATCCATAAACAACCAAACAACAACCCAACCTGAGAATACACTCTCAAATTAAAATATACATACATTGTATAAAAACGCCAAACGACTACAATACATAATGCTCCAACGCTAAAAACTTACACTACACGGCCCCAACGGCGAAAAACATGTAATAAGCATACATGTAACAAAAGACAAAAAGGAATACTACAGATCTTCCGCTTCCTTAGCAACCCAGATCACCCTATGCGATTGGTACCTGAAAATATTTTATCCTACATCGTGAGCCAAGGCTCAGCAAAAACTAGACAAGTATGCAAATAAACAAAACATGCTAAGAAATCAACGTGCAGGTTTAGACTATTTTTCAAGCCTTGAAAACAGTTTTCACATGCAAAGGAAAGCGAGGATACAAAACATGTTTTGGCTCACACACAGGAATTAGTCTATCCGTCCCATAATGCAGTACATGCAATCCATGTATCTTCTCGGGCTTTCACCGATGGACCGTAGCCCCGGTCAATACATCTTTACGGACTTCAACCGAAGGGTCGTAACCCTATCGAACACCTCTTTACGGACTTGCACCGAGGGACCGTAGTCTTATCAAACGCTTCTTTACGGACTTTAACCGAAGGGTCGTAACACTTTCATAATTTTCTCGGACTGAAATCGAAGGGTTGTAACACTAACATAATCACCAGTAGCCAGAGCTATCATAACCATCTACCACATTCCATTCACCTATGCATAATCTAATCAGGATTTTAAATGCATAAAATCACGTACTTCCACTACGTATCACAAACCACGTCACATGCCTATAAAATCCTAGGTTTTAAAGCATAAATCACGCTACACATAATGCAATCGAAAGCCATGTAAATCACTTTACATATACATGCATAAATAAGCTATAGTTATAACATGCATAAGGCCCATTAGAAAAGGACATAGCCACATAGAACAACCAAGCTAGCCCGAAGGCCAACTCTAAACCCCTCGACCCATGAGGTCAAAAACATCTCCACAAGCACAACACCTAAACCTAACCACGCACGTCAACCTGAGGACGGCATCAAACAAACACCCGGGCCACCACACGAACCCCGAAACCACAATGCACTAAACCCCAAAAGGAATTCACAGGTATTTGAATAGACTAATTCTCATAAATTAATCAATTGAATACCATAGGACGTCAATTAAAAACCAAAACCCAACCACCGAACCACCAAACAACAAAATACCAACAAATCCCAAGGCGCTAACACGACCAAAAGGAACCACACAAGCCCACGACACCCACACATGTCTAACACAAGCCCACGGCACCCCATGAAACAAGAAATTTGGTCAAAGGGCTCACAAGGATGAAAAATAACCTTTTCCAAAACATTCGGCCAAAAACGGGTGAAAAACGTTTGAGAAATCATGACATACCTTCACTCTTTTGATCATAACTTTTTCTACAAATAGAATTTTAAAGTTGGAGAGGTGTTATTGGAAAGAACATTTACGAGGCTTCAATTTGAACACAAAAACGACCCAATTCCGAGTCCGGATGAGGGAGATACATCAATTTTAAAAATGAATTTTAAACCAGCAAAAACAGACCGCGGGCTAGACCGCTCGAGCGGTCTGTCCAGCGGTCAGGCAACCCAAGAACTCCCCAAAACCGCCCCTAGACCGTTCGAGTGGTCCCTCAAGCGATCCTACGCAAAGAACTGACCTGTTAAGAAAATTTTTAGCCTCCAACCTTCCCACAACCATCCAACAACTATCCAAACTCAAAATCAAAGCTACCAAACTCTCTTTTAACCTCCTCGGACATACGCTAGCTCAAGACTACCACCCAAACCTCAAAAGAAACCCTCAAACATTGATTCCATCCAACCAAAAACAATGAAAAATAGATTTTAAACCCAAAAACCCATTTTTCATACAAAGTCAGATCTACAACAATTCAACCGGTAAAAATACACCCGATTACACGTAGCACCCTTATAAAACATACAGGTCTACAATCCTACCTCGGTAAGTTAAAAACTCGACGTCTCGAACCACATGCAAAATCGAGCTTCGCCGAAATGAAATTCTGACTGGATGGTTGCGTAGCCCACCATGCCAAAAGTAAGGATCCACTGTTGAATCGTTGAAAACCGAGCCCCAAGCCCCCGAGAACTTAGAGAGAAGGTAGAGAGAAAAATGAGAAGCTTAGGAGTTAAGTTTCAGAAAATATCTTTTAAAAATATCTAACTCTAGATATTTATAGGTCTCCAAAATATTTTTTTTTAAAAATTTTCGAGATTCGCACCACAACGACCCACGGCCCTAGGAACCTATCCCGCATGCATGTCTAAGCCCGATCATGCATCAAAATTAGTAAAAACAAGCTCTAACAAAACACGCAACGCGCATCCGAAAATGCCGAAAAAAGAAAACGGGTCAGGGTCTCACAACTTTACCCCCTTAAAGGAATTTCGCCCCCGAAATTAAACTCAAGGTCAAAAGAAAGCAAACCGTCGATCACAATCGACACGGCACACGAGATGGTCAGCCAACCCATTCCTAGGATATAGTCAAACAAGGTCAAGCATCTTAGACAATGGCCAACTATCTCAAGACATGGGATCTATAACACACCCTAACCTTACAACCTAGCCAACTGCCCTCTCAACACAGCACACCACCCGCAGAGCCATCATCAACTCCCTAAACAGATGCAAAAAGAATCTGGCCCAAAGCTTGCATACTCAGAAAGTACCTCTGTGCAATGGAGTAAGATCTGCATCTATATCATCTCGCACGGCCGGTGCCCTCGAAGAACCAAGAGCTACAAGTGAATACACTTGGGGCACTCCCACTCTGGCCTGTCTGCCACTCGGCGCGGTCGGCTGTCGTACCGACTGAACTGAAGCACCCCCACCTGTCGTCGCTCAGGAAGTCTGAACCACTGGATGCTGCTGTCGGCTCTGCACGTACGAACCCTCTGGCGTGCCCACTACTCTCGGTGCACTCTCCCTCTGGGGACAGTTCCTGTGAATAAGTCCATGCTGGCCACATCCATAGCAAATATGTTCCCTCCCCTGTGACTGACTCAATGAACCCTGGGACTGCCTCGACTGCGGGCACTCTGACACACGATGCCCCGGCTGCTTGCACTGATAGCAAATCAACTCCCTCCACTCCGGCCTCCCAGATGAAGCTACTGATGGTGCTGGTGCAGAGAACTGTTGTGGTAACCCAGATAGGTGAAAACTAGGACCAGAGAACTTCTGCCTCTTGCCAAAACGTCCACCTGTTTGCACCTCGGTTCCACCCTGCAATGTCCTGGCCTCCCTGGAAGCTCGAATCTCAGTCATGGTGTTCTCCACCCTCGCTGCTGCCTCCACCAGTTCTGTGAACACCAGAAGTCCCAGCGCAACCACACGCTCCTTAATCGCTGGCCTCAAACCCCGCTCGAACCTCATCGATCTCAACTCATCTGTACACACCAACTCTGGAGCAAACCGGGACAAGCATGTGAATCTGGACTTATACTGCATGACGTCCATTGCCCCCTGGGTAAGAGTATAGAACTCCTCCCTTTACAAATCCCTCTACGACGCTGGGAAGTATTTCTCTAGAAATACTCCTGTAAAAGCTGCCCAAGTGACTCCTGCAATATTCCTGGCATATTTCCACCAACCATGAGCAGCACCCCTCAGCTGAAAGGTGGTAAAAGAAACCTGCAACTCATCCTCCACAATCTGTAATGTGTCGAGAATCCTCGTCACCAACTCTAACCACTCAATCGCCACAATAGGATCAGGATCTCCAGCAAAGGTAGACGGATCCATGCGCCTAAACTCTGGCATCGCTACAGTGGTTCTCGCCTCAGGCACCCCTTCTCTCCCCCGACTGGTCTCACCTCTAATGGTCTCAACCAACTGGCCGATGGAACCCACCAGCGCACGCACTAACTCTACCATGTCAACAGGTCCTTGCAGAGCATTTGCATCCCCAGCATCAAGGATAGGAACATCCCCTTGGCCAACAGCACGACCACGACCTCGACCACGGCCTCGCCCTCGTCTTGCAGACATCACGTCTATATGAAAGAAGACTGCACATAAGATGCAACATATAGCATAAACCACATAAGCATGCTAACACATAAGCACATAAGTTCATGCTAGACAACCCCACATACCAAGGAGAACCAATAGGAATGACTCGTCAATCTGGATAACCTACTGAGATTCCCTGTTAGAAATCACGTAAGCTAAATGCGTTTCTAACTTGACTCCCAAGTTTGTTAATCCAAATGCCCAAAGGCATGACTAATCAAACCCACAGTTCAACCCCCATGCTCACATATACACATCATTCTCGTATGACCCGCATGCTATTAGGTTCATGTTATCAATTCATCTAAACACATGCAGTCAAGCACACGCAATCAACCTCATATGAGAATGCACCCCCTTTCCACAGCTCAGGTATTTGAACCCAGAGCTCTGATACCAATCTGTCACGCCCCAAACTCCGGATCACGTGAAACATTCATAAACAACCAAACAACAACCCAACCCAAGAATACACACTTAAATTAAAATATACATGCATTGTATAAAAACGCCAAATGGCTACAATACATAAGGCTCCAACGCCAAAAGCTTACACTACACGGCCCCAACGCTGGAAAACATATAATAAGCATACATGTAACAAAAGACAAAAAGGAAGACTACAGATCTTCCGCATCCTCAGCAACCCAGATCACCCTACGCGATCGGTACCTGAAAATATTTTATCCCACACCGTGAGTCAAGACTCAGCAGAAACTAGACAAGCATGCAATATAAACAAAACATGCTAGGAAATCAACTTACAGGTTTAGACTATTTTTCAAGCCTTGAAAATAGTTTTTACATGCAAGGGAAAGCGAGGATACAAATCATGTTTTGACTCGCACACATGAGCTTAGAAAATAGTTGAAAAGGGTATTTAGATCGTGATTCACACGACTCTTAAAACAGTTTCAAAATTGGTCTATCCGTCCCATAATGCAGTACATGCAATCCATGTATCTTCTCAGATTTTCACCGATGGACGGTAGCCCCCGTCAATGCATCTTTACAGACTTTAACCGAAGGATCGTAACCCTATCGAACACCTCTTTACGGACTTGCACCGAGGGACCGTAGTCCTATCAAACGTTTCTTTACGAACTTTAACTGAAGGGTCATAACCCTATCGTAATCTTATCGGACAAAAATCGAAGGGTCGTAACCCTAACATAATCACCAGTAGTCAGAGCTAACATAACCATCTACCTCATTCCATTCACCTATGCATACCCTAATCAGGATTTTAAATGCATAAAATCACGTACTGCCACTACGTATCACAAACCACGTTACATGCCTATAAAACCCTAGGTTTTAAAGCATAAATCACGTTACACATAACGCTATCGAAAGCCATGTAAATCACTTTACATATCCACGCATAAATAAGCTATAGTTATAACATGCATAAGGCCCATTAGAAAAGCACATAGCCACATAGAACAACTAAGCCTAGCCCGAAGGCCAACTCTAAACCCCTCGACCCGCGAGGTCACAAACATCTCCACAAGCACAACACCTAAACCTAACCACGCACGTCAACCTGAGGACGGCATCAAACAAACACCCGGGGCCACCACACGAATCCTGAAACCACAATGCACCAAACCCCAAAAGGAATCCACAGGTATTTGAATTGACTAATTCCTATAAATTAATCAATTGAATACTATAGGATGCCAATTGAAAATCAAAACCCAACCACCGAACCACCAAACAACAAAACACCAACAACTCCCAAGGCCCTAACACGACCAAAAGGAACCACACTAGCCCACGACACCCACACATGTCTAACACAAGCCCACGGCACCCCAAGAAACAAGAAATTTGGTCAAAGGGCTCACAAGGATGAAAAATAACCTTTTCCCAAACATTCCCCCAAAAACGGGTGAAAAACGTTTGAGAAATCTTGACATACCTTCACTCTTTTGATCATAACTTTTTCTAAAAATAGAATTTTCAAGTGGAAAATGTGTCATTGGAAAGAAGACTTCCGGGGCTTCAATTTGAACACAAAAATGACCCAATTTCGAGTCCGGATGAGAGAGATACATTAATTTTAAAAATGAATTTTAAACTAGCAAAAATAGACCGCGGGCAGTCAGGCAACCTGAGAACTCCCCAAGACTGCCCCCTAGACCGCTTGAGCGGTCCCTCAAGCGGTCCTACGCGAGGAACTGACCTGTTAAGAAAATTTTTAGCCTCCAACCTTCCCACAACCATCCAACAACTATCCAAACTCAAAATCAAAGCTACCAAACTCTCTTTTAACCTCCTCGGACATACGCAAGCCCAAGACTGACACCCAAACCTCAAAAGAAACCCTCAAACGTTGATTCCATCCAACCAAAAACAATGAAAAATAGATTTTAAACCGAAAAACCCATTTTTCATACAAAGTATAATCTACAACAATCCGACCGGTAAAAATACACCCGATTACACGTAGCACCCTTATAAAACATACAGGTCTACAATCCTACCTCGGTGAGTTAAAAACTCAACATCTCGAACCACGTGCAAAATCAAGCTTCGTCGAAATGAAATTCTGACTGGATGGTTGCGTAGCCCACCGTGCCAAAAGCAAGGATCCGCTGTTGGATCGTTGAAAACCGAGCCCCGGACCCCCGAGAGCTTACAGAGAAGGTAGAGAGAAAAATGAGAAACTTAGGAATTAAGTTTCAAAAAATATCTTTTGAAAATATCTAACTCCAGATATTTATAGGTCTCCAAAATATCTTTTTTTTGAAAAGTTTTGAGATTTGCACCACAATGGCCCACGGTCCCAAGAACCTACCCCGCATGTGTATCTAAGCCCAATCATGCATCAAAAGCAGTAAAAACATGCTCAAACAAAACACGCAACGCGCGTCCGAAAACGCCAAAAAAAGAAAGCGGGTCAGGGTCTCACAAAATGGGTCCTTACAATCTACCTCCCTTAAAATAAATTTTATCTCCGAAATTTTGTGTTGTACCTTCATTTGTAAATAACTGTGGGTAGTTGACTCGCATGGCGTCCTTGCGTTCCCAAATTGATTCTTCGATTTCTCGATGTCTCCATAACACGCGTACGAGCAGAATAATCTTTCCTCTAAGCACTTTGTCGTGACGGCCAAGGAGTTTTACCGGTCTTCCTTCGAAAGTTGCATCTTCATCGATTTGGAGCTCCTCCCAGTTGAGGGAGTGGGTCGGATCAAGTTCGTAGTTTCGCAGCATCGAGACGTGAAATACGTTGTGAATGTCTACAAGCTGAGGCGACAAGGCTAAGCGGTAGGCGACTGCTCCCACTTTAGCTAGGATCTCGAACGGGCCGATATACCTAGGTGATAGCTTCCCTCTCTTTTCAAATTGAATCACTCCTCGTCGCGGGTGGATTTTGAGAAACACGTGGTCTCCTACATTGAATTCCAAAGGTCTCTGTCGTTAGTCGGCGTAGCTCTTCTGTCGACTCTGAGCGGTAGTAAGGCGCTGTCGAACCAACATGATCTTTTCGGTGGTCTCAAGCACGAAATCTGGTCCTAGTAAACTGGTCTCTCTAGTCTCTGCCCAACATAAGGATGATTTTCACGACCGGCCGTAGAGCACTTTATATGGTGGCATACCGATACTGGCTTGGTAGTTGTTGTTATAAGCAAACTTGACAAGCGGTATGTGCTTCTCCCAACTTCCTTTGAAATCCATGACGCAAGCTCTCAGCATATCTTTTAACGCCAGAATGGTGCGTTCGAACTGTCCATCAGTCTGAAGGTGAAAGGCTGTGCTGAAGCAAAGCTCCGTTCCCAAAGCTATTTGTAAACTACGCCAAAGCCGCGATGTAAAGCGGGGGTCTCGATCGAAAATGATAGAAGTTGGAATCCTGTGCAGGCAGATTATCTCTTGGATGTACTTCTGGTTCAAGGTTTCTAAGGTGTCTGAGGGTCCAACTGGCAAGAAGTGGGCAATTTTGGTTAGGCGATCCATAATAACCCAGATCCCGTCGTGTCCCTGAGGCGATCTTGGTAACCCAGTGACGACGTCCATCGTGATGTGCTCTAATTTCTATTCTGGTATCTTCAATGGCTGTAGGGTTCCTCCCGACTTCTAATGTTCGCCTTTAACTTGTTGACACGTGAGGCATCGGGCGACGTAGTCAGCGACATCTTTTTTCATACCGCTCCACCAATACTCCCTCTTCAGGTCCTGGTACATCTTAGTTCCTCTAGAGTGAACTACAAAGGGCGACCTATGAAACTCCATCAAGATGTTCTCTCGCACTCCGTTGATGTTGCGAACAAATAGTCGACCTTGAAACGTCAGGTATGCTAATCTACTGTCCATCCAAGCTTTGACTCCTCAGTTATTAGGTGCTATCGGATATACTCGGCTTCCTGGTCATGTTTCTACGCATCTAGAACTTGCTGACGTAGGTTGGATGTCGTCACTGTCAACACAAAACAAGATCCCTCCTTCAGTTCGGTCGGTCGCAAGCGAAAATCTCCAAGCGTTTCCATCATCTTCCACTCTTGGGCGGCGATACAGGCCATCTAAGGTCTCGTCTTTCTGCTCAATGCGTCGGCTACTATGTTGGCCTTCCTAGGGTGGTAGGCCAAGGTGTAGGTGTAATCCTCAAGGTACTTGACCCAATAACACTGCCTCATGTTCAGATCCTTCTAAGATAATAGGTACTTCGAGCTCTTGTGGTCTGTGAACAGTTCGAACTTCTCCCCGTACAGATAATGCCTCCAAGACTTCAATACAAAAATGACGGCTTCCAATTCTAAATCATGAGTAGGGTAGTTTTGTTCATGCAGTTTCAGCTGTCTCGTTCTGTATGCTACAATTCTGTCATTCTGCATCAATACACATCCCAAACCTTCCTTCGATGCGTCACAGTAGATAGTGTATCTGATGTCGCGCTCTGGTATGACCAAGATGGGGGAACTTGTCAACCTCTTCTTAAGCTCTTTAAAAGATGATTCACACTTCTCATCACATTCGAACTTCACTCCTTTCTGAGTAAATCGGGTCAGGGGCTTTGCCAACTTTGAAAAGTCTTAGATAAATCATCGATAGTAACTAGCGAGGCCAAGGAAACTGCGGATCTCGAATACATTTCTTGGCTGCCTCCATTCCATAACTGCTTCAACGTTGGTTGGATCTACTGCTATCCCTTCTTTAGATACGATGTGCCTCAAAAAACTTTACTTGGTTCAACCAAAACTCACACTTGCTGTCCTTGGCATAGAGTTGTGCTTCCCTCAAAGTCTGTAGGGTCGTTCTCAATTGTTGTTTGTGCTCTTCTTCTGATCGGAGTAAACCAAGATGTCGTCAATAAACACCACCACAAAATGGTTAAGGTAAGGTTGGAAGAGTTAGTTCATCAGGCTCATGAACACTCTAGGGGCATTCGTGAGGCCAAAAGGCATAACTACAAACTCGTAGTGGCCATATCGGGTCCTAAAAGCGGTCTTCGATATATCTTTTTCCTTCACTCGCAACTGATGGTACCCAGATTTGAGGTCGATCTTCGAGAAGTGTGTTGAGCCTCTGAGCTGGTCAAAAAGGTATTGATACGTGGCAAAGGATACCGGTTCTTAATCGTTACTCGGTTCAATTGCCTATATTCGATGCACAATCGGAGGGTTCCATCTTTCTTCTTAGCAAAGAGCACTGGTGCCCCCTAGGGTGAGGTGCTGGGGTGAATGAATCCCTTGCTGAGTAACTCCTCCAACTGTTATTTCAATTCTCTGAGTTCCGTAGGTGCCATGCGGTGTGGGGCGATAGAGATGGGTGCGGTTTTGGGCTGAAGCTCGATTGAGAAATCGATCTCTCGTCGTGGTGGCAAACCTGGGAGTTCTTTAGGGAAGACATCCTTGTACTCGTATACTGCCCATGGCAGCTCTACCTCGGGCTAAAGGTCAGTGATAGCTAGTAAGCAGGCTACTAGGCTGTAGATATTAGGGTGTCGGGTTTAGCGTGTGGTCATCATCTGGGGATCTCGTCGTTCACGTTGAATCTGCATTGGGATTCCATCTTCAGTGTAAGCCTCAATCCTCTTCTGGTGGCAATCAATTAAGGCCTGATGGGAAGATAACTAGTCCATGCCCAAGATGACGTTGTAATCGACTAAATCCATAACCTATAGGTCACAAGACAAGCTGCTGTCGGCTAAGCATAGTGTGCACGATCTACAGATGTGATCTATCCTCACCTGACTTCCTACTGGAGTGACCACACATAGAGATTGAGACAAAGGTTCTAATTCTAGGTGTATGGATCTCATGTATGCAGCAGATATGAATGAATATGATGTGCTGGAATCGAATAAAACCTTCACCAAGGTGTTGAAGAGTGCAAACATACCTTAGATCACCTGGTAGTCTTCCTCCTCTTCTTGTCCCTAAATCGCGAAGACTTAACCTCCGTTGTTGTTGTGGTTCCCATTTCTACCCTGCTGCAATTGTTGTTGAGGTCCTCGAGGACCCTAATTGATAACTCCTGCTGGCCTCCCTCTCTGAGGCTGCTGGGGCCTTATCTGTCGGGGCTACTGATTGGGCAAGCGTTGCCCTCCTTACTGTTGTTGTTGCTGGTATTACTGGTGCAGCTGTTACTGATACTATTGTTGAGGTCGTTGTTGGTATTGTTGTTGGGGATACTGCTGAACTCGATCTTGCCAGAGTCCTTGGCTGTTTCTCCTCTGTTCTTGAGGGCACTCTGACCTCTCGTGTCTCTCTCGTCCACATCCAAAACAAGCGTAACCTCCTCCTTGTCACTGCCCATTACCTCTACCGATCAGCTGGTTTCTCTGATAAGGTCCCATATTCGGGCGATTGTGGTTGGGCTGTTGACGCACTGGTCCACCTCGTGAGGTTCCGGCATGGTCCTAAAAATCCTTTCGGGAATAGAAAGCTCTCGCTCTAAGAGTAGAGCAATTTCCACGACCTATGCATACGTGGGTAGGTGCATGCCAATCAAATATTCTCGAATAACGGGTTCTAAACCCCACTCAAAGCGCCGGGCTCGGGATAGCTCGGTGGGAGCGATGGTGGTGACATGACATCTTAGTTCCTCGAATCTGGCGGTATACTCGGTGATGGTCATCTTGCTTTGTTTCAGCTCCAAAATTTGTTGAATCATGTCCTGCTTCAGGACATCTGAAAGTACTTCTGGAGAAAATGCTCTTCGAACTATGCCATGGTGTTGACTTCCCTAACGTTTCTGAGGGAGTTCCACTAGTGATCTGCCTCTTCTTCAAGATGATACGTGGCTAAGGCCGCTCAATCGATTTCTCTGCATACGTCTACAGTATCTAACACCTTTTTGATCTGTCAGAGCCATCCTTCTGCCCATTGAGGGTTAGCTTCCCTAGAAAAAGTCGGTGGTCGGAGTCTATGAAATTCTGAGAATATGGCTACATGTTCAGGAACAGCTGGGGGAGGCAGTATAGGTACAGGGTCCCGCGCAAGTGCTGGTTGGCGTACGGTGTCTACTGTTAGAGGTAAAATTGCCAAGATCTTTGTTTTTGCAAACGATTATCTGAAAAAACTTAACTGGACAGGCAAATGCCAAAACGGGCTCCAGATAAAACTTTTAATGACGAACGATCAAAATAAAACATGTGCGTCCGAAGTTAATTTAGAAGAATACCTTTTTACTGGTCAAATTTTTAACTACGATTTGAATCCGAGTTGAAACTCCTGTCAAATCTTCAACTATATTCTCTCATGCAATTCCCAGATATAGTGTTGGCTATAATCCTTTGAGAACTCATATCGACATAACCAGGTCAGTTTTAGTCGTAGAAGACAAGTTATGAAACTGGATCATCCTACTCGCGTATTTATAGGGCTACAGTAGGAACCTATGGAGTAATTATGAATAAGACTTCCAGTGGAACACAGACACGTATCAGTGGTTTTTGCAATTAAGTAAACCTCATAACGGTATCTGTAATTATGAAAAATCAACAACGATTTATACAATTTCCATAAAATACTAAATTACAGTTCATACCACTAAATAACTATAATTGCACTCTGACCCATAATCTCAAGACCATATAGCATTGAGCTCATGTTATTAAATACTTATCATTTCTCTCCACATTAATATTCTCGATACGTACCAATTAAATTTAATTATTGACAATTTAATTTAATCGGCATCTTGATATTCCTTAAACCCTTCCGCTTAACTTATTTGACCGCTGGATAATCAAATCCACCTGCAAGATTTGGCCCGGTCAAAACTTATAAGCTTCTTTAAGCGGGTATCGTCAATCCCGTTCTTTCGAGATGTGAATTCTGTCAATAATTAATATTTTTCATATAAATAATACCGCTATCTAATTCACTAGGAATATAGACCCATATAAGTTCGCACCCTCTAATGAATCAAAACAACGAATATTAAATTTATGCAAATCAATAATTATTTTAAGATTAAGAAGATAAGCAGTATTCATAATAACCTTAGGGTGTGAATTAATTTATATAGTAAGTATAAAATTAATTACCCTAAATGTCCCGTTCAATACACACAAAGTGTACTAGCACAGAGAGTCGAAATAATAGACGATGTTATTATCTATTCCCCATAACCAAGATAGGCCTATTAAAATTCTGTACTATAGTCGTACCGATTGTAAGTCTATTTCCATCTAAACTGTGAACATAAAATTTATATTTTGCAAGAATCTAAAATCTGATCTTTTGTGTGCAAACCATACTCTACACATCAGATTAAACACTATACAGAATATCGGACATCATGCATAACATTAAAAAAATAATACACATACATTGCTCATAAAGATTCTCATAAAATAAAAAATTAATTTTATTAAAATAAAATTAAAT